>JARFOD010041082.1:0-10247 GCA_031763545.1 Mopalia muscosa | reverse complement strand
ACAATCCGTCGTCATATAAGTGAAATACCCTTGAGTACGACGTTAAACCCCAATCAAACAAACAAACAAACAAACAATCAATTCTATGTAATGGGGGAGTTTGCAGAAAAATGTGTCAAGGTTCCGTCTGACCATAGTGACATAGTCCGGGTTATCTTGGAATCCCCTGACCATCTTGATTTTAGAACCGATTTGATGTAAATAGTACACAATAATTTTGGTAATATTATTATGGTCGCTTACTGATGGGTTTTTCGGAACCAAATGGACTCGTCTGATGTAGGAAGAAAAAGATTGTAAACTCGATCGATTGTTCATTGACTGATTATAAAAAAAACCTATACAAATCAACTTAGTGACAACTACTTACTCAGTAACTAATGGCTTTATATAAGTAGTGAATGCATTGATTGATTTACCTGTTGGTATTAACAGGATCTACTGCATGGAAACAGTGAGAGTATATCTGCCTGCCTGTCATGAAATCAAGGGCTTAGGTAGAGGGGTGTCCACCCATACAAATGGACACTCTCAATTGAGAAATTGCCTTATTTGGACATCCTGTTCTAAGAAACTAACATACAGAAGATAGGGAAACTGTTAAATCTGACACCCAGTTATCGGTACTTAAAAAGTTATGAAATCAGGTGTGAAAAATCAGTTCTGTAGGGTTTTGTCTGTTTAAGCGTAGACAAATTTAGAAAAACCTAGGTAGACAAAGCTGGGGAATAAACTTTACCGCCCAAGCATTCATAAACTGAAGTCTGAACCGTGTTAACATTCACTTTAAATAAATGGCTGACCTTTCAAAATAAAGATATAATAACACAGCTTACATTGAATAGGTTTTAGTATTAAAAAAAAATGCAATCATAGTTTCAGTGAGCCATGTACTGGTTGTCAATGTTTCGTGTCAACAATGTTTTTTGCTCTAGAGGTTTATTCAGGGGTAGAAATAAAAACCGGTGATGACCTATCAAAAAAGGAGTCACTTTTCTGTGTTATAGAAGATCAACTGATCAACTTGATTTTAAAATAATCTAATATCCTTATATAAAACCCTTTCATTGAACAACACATGAAAAGAAAAGACGAGAATCTATCGTGATAACAATTTCCATAATTAGGAGATCTACTGCTGTTTGTGTCACCTGCCTACAGGTGGTCATGTCAAATTGACCATTGTCCATTTTCTACCTGACCAACTCAACATCAGCTGTATTAAATCACCCGTGGCCTCTCTAGCTAGTTATAGATGAAGATAATAGTTACAGAGGAAGAAATAGTTATACCTAACTCAAACTGTTTTATCAGGTGTTTTGTGTTTTATTCTGGATACAGAGGAGGTTTTAGTTCCATAAATTGCACAGGTGAGATAAAGTTATTACATGATATTGTTTTATTTTGTGATTAAACCCTTTAGATCTTTGAAAACTTACATGTACAGTGGTTCAGGTGGTACTTTTTTTAGTCTGACCTCAGACAATTATATTTTATAGATTTCTAGACAAAACCAAAGGGTAAAAAATTAGGTAGAATAAAAAAAAAAAGATTATGGAACTTTCCTATGGCTCATGATTTTGCTAAATTATCAAACTTGAGTGCTTTCATTTTTTAACACCTCTTTTTCTATCTAGGTGATTGATTAACAACATCTGTGTATTTTTTATTTTTTTTTTTGCGATGTAAGGCAGAGAATGGCAAAGTTTTTCTCTGTTTAAAACAGGGTCAGTGATCGTAGCTTAGTGGTAGCTTGTATGGTTAATAATCTTACTACCATTTACAATTCACAGATTGATTCCAATTACGTCGTTCATCAGGTATATGAGTGAATTTTTTTTTTTTTAAGAGGTTTCCTCCTGGATTTCCATCCTAATTAGGCAAGGAGCAATTTGAAGTGGATCCCTTGTCATATGTGAAATACCCTTGAGTACAACATTAAACCCCAATCAAACAAACAAATAGATCCTGTAACACAGAAATGGATTTCTGTACAGTGTATTTTGACTGAGAATTTTGGCTAAATATTCCTAGATGCAAAATTGTATTGCTGTGGAGATTTCAATATGTTCATGTTTGTATTAAAGTGTTGAATTTCACCATTTTAATCACCAGTCCCATTATGTAAGCTCATAATATATGCTTTCCTGTGAAATGGTGTTGTCCTCATTTTGAATAATACTAAATGACCAGCTAGATTAGTCACAGTAAGAGTACTTATTGACCACACATTTGTACAAAGATACAAGGCAGAAATAAAAGTTTGGTTTTTTTCATTTTCATTTCATTATTTAAAGGTTTACTTTAGCTTTTACATTTTTGATGAAGCTAAATTTTTAAACAGGCCTTCACATACATACAAACAAAGAGCACATGTGTCACTGTTTAAAAGCACAGGTCCTATTAGCTTCAAATTCCAATTAACAGTTTTTAGGGTAATTAGCTGATTGGAAATCTGTTTCTGTGTGACATAATGATTTTACTGTTCTGATTCAGCCTGTGACAAACATATGGCCTCACATGGAAAACCCTTTATCCTTCTCAATATCTTACACATGCAGCCATTATGTGTATAATTTACTTGAAAAAATGTCAAAAACTGAAATTTGATGATGTTTTCTTTTCTTTTCTAATACTAGTTCATATTTTTATAGACTAATATTCGTGAAGGCCTACATATAGATTTTTCCAAGTCAATATATGATTAGAATAATGAAAGCTTATTTATTATTCGATATCAAAGACAAATTACAACAAATGTAAGCCTTTTTATTTTAGTAATGTTGTTGTTGTTGCATGTACATCTATAGTAGCATTTCATAATCTAATGAGCCAAATCTCAGTCTAGCTAATTAGAAACCAGTGAAGCATGATGGGTCATATTATACGCAGGGCGTCTGGTGGAGGAAGCCAGTGAATAAGAAATGATGATTATTCAGTGGATGATGGGTACAAGTTAGACGGTTTTAATGGCGGCTGTATCATTGCCACGGAAACTGCTTCGCTCTATTGCATACAGTTGAGAGGAGACTGACTGACTGCCTTCGTTGCACTCTTATTGTTCTGTCAGCCAGATCCTCCATAGCTCTGCTTGAGAAATGAATTTTGGAACAGACAAATACAGACAGTTTGAAATATTGATTTGTTGAAGGTCTGCATTTGCCATTGCTCGGTTAACTCGGCTGTGTGTCCCCGTACGACACCAGGCTCTCAAGCCGATCAGCGTATTCTACTCAACTAGCTAGCTTTACCAAACCTCATCATTGATAAACTGGTTATCTGCTTTACTATGCAGTACTATGATTTGTAAATGACTGTTACAAGATATATTTATATGCCTCCTGTCAAGTGAGGTTGGTTGACAAGTGAGGCCTTGTCTTGCGGATCTTTGCTTAACCTAGCTGAAGGAAGAGTTGTTTAGTTTGTGGAAGAACTGCTAAGGATTTGACTGACAGTAACAGCTTGGAGCCATATATTTTAATATACAAACAGCCTGTAGATACACAGTCCGAAGGATTTGACAATAGGACTTATTGTGCCTGTGTTTATATATGTATTTCTGAGTGCTAGAATAACAATAGAAAAACAGACTGGATGAAGGATACGTGCATTGCATGATATTTTAGCTGCTGTGGCTGGTATATTAGATGAGGTAGCTTTTCTCTCACAGCTTAATCAGGGTATATTTTGGAGAAAAGGCCAGGGGTCAGACATTTACAGGCATGTCAATGAAGGCCGGGGTGATCTGTATATGTTTCCTTCAAATTGTTTGACGTTGCTGGTATATTCATTGGGATATTCAGCTTAACTATAAAGTCATTCTGAAACTGACCAACAGATAACGGCAGCCATTTTGATTTCTGGATAATGCCGGTGACACATCCAGTTCAATAGGAAGATGGCTGACTATTACCGCTATTCTCACACGGTCTGGACTTATTCTAGTAAAACAAGGTAGGCATCTTTACTAACAGGGCATATCAGTGTAGAATCATTCATGGGATATATACATGTAGCTTGGGGAGAGTTGAACATATTGTTTAGAAGGATGTGTACATGTTAGAGTAGGTATGATAATATAAGGGGAATATAATTAGGGTATCTGTTATATGTTAGCGTCAACTTTATATATCTGCTTAAAACAATAAGATTCACCCCAACTAAACAGATTAACAAAATACAAACTGAATGAATGATTAGAAAACATCTATTTAAGTTAAAGATTGGTTAAGGGATGGATGATAGAAATTGTCATCTTAGTATATTTAATGTATTATGTCATAGTATTAGGGGGAATTTTCTTACTTTATGGTTACATGAATCTGTAAATGCTTCACTCTATTGCATTTTCCGACAGTTTTCCCTAAACAATTTACATCCGTTTTCCCTCATGGTGCATTTACATAATCACTATGCGGACACTGAGATTTTCTGATTATATATAATAATTTAATGTTTTTAAATTTCACGAAATAATATTTTTTTTTACAACAGTGTTATAAACGATGTAAGGACAGGAAACTGTTGTGATATATAATAATGATTGTAAGTAAAATGAGCAGAAAGGTGCCAAGTATGCCTCCTATTACTTGCACCGTTTAACCTAAATACAAGAGTTTATCTGATATTAACCAATCTGTGTCACTCCCACTTAGTAGCTGCAAATGTCATGTTTATATACCTCCATTGTTTGTGTTTAAACCAGCTCTATGCTTGATCCTCCAGTTGAAAAATATACAGTCTGCTATGAATTGCAAAATGTGTTTCCCAATTGTGAAAGCCTGTGTCAACTTCAAGTCTAACACATGCCTGTTTTAAGGATTTTTTTAAAGCAATAAAAAAATAACAACAAAATAAACAAACCACAACAACAAAGAATGTATTTTACCTGTTTAAATTATGAACAAACCCGAAAAATGACTTGCTAAGTTAGAAAGAAAACAGGTTTAAGTTCACAGTACTGTAGTTTAGTAGGCCTACTGTAAATTAGGGTTGATTATACTTAATTAAACACAGGTTCATTAGTACAGTTCATTTTATCACCTAGACTAACAGTAATTTTACATAAACAGTAATTTTTAAGCTGCAAACTGCATTTACAAGCTGCATTACTTTAAACAAAAAATAGGAGAGGGAAAAAAAACCACATGAAAATTTGTATCCATATTTTATCTTGTTGTCATGCCAACAATTATTGCTATACTATAGTGAAAATGATGTGAAATGTTAAGATTGCTGATGGACTTTAAGTACCTAATCTTACAATAGAGGCTATCATATATTGTATTGTACCGGTGTTAGATCTTTTAAAAGAAAGATAATGGATTTGTTTTGACAAGAAAACAAGTCATGGTAGACATTTTACAAAAATGTTCATTTTGATAAGCAAAACATTTCTGAAATCAAGCTATTCCTAACTACAGAACCAATCTGTTAAAATTATTCCAAAACAACAACAACAGGAGAACAAAGGTTCTAGGAAAACAGAGCAGGTGGTGTGGCCTCTGTTGCTAGGTAACCCAAATGCAGTTGTCCATTTTAAAGCCATTGTCCTCAGATGCTCTTGTAAAAGGGAAGCTATTGTGTCTGGTGCATATGAACTGAGATCAAAGAGAAATTCTCTGAATACCCCCAAATACTGATTACCAGTACCATAAATTAAAACGTTAATTAAGAATTATTGCCCCATATGTTTTATTTCTCATCTGTTATATTCATGCTTATTCTTAGTTACTTAATTAATTATTGACCAAATTTTCCACTCAGTATTAGTTTTAAGTCTTTTTTATTTGTTTCATCATCCTCACATGTAGTTTTATTTGTGGGAAAAAAATCACTAAACTTTGTCTTGCATGTTGAAAAGCATGTAGAGCTGGTCCTTTGTTACTCAGTTAATGTAGTCTACAAATTGTAGAGACGACAAAATGATCCTTCCATCTCACTTGTATAGTTTGCTATATTGTATAGGCGCTACATATCATATGTAAGAGTGAGTTCAGGTGTTCTTTGAACTAACAATCCTGCTGTCATTTGAGATGATTGTGTTACCTGTGTCAAGTTACCCGAGTTTTTGTGTAACAATCTCACCAGCTGATCGATTTAAACTATGTTAGTAGGACATACCTTGTCCGAATTACCTGTAAAAGTATAATAAAGTGAGCTGTATTAAGATACATTGCTGAGATTTAAAGAATAGCAAGGTTTACATATTATGTGAACCTTGACACTAGTGCATAGAGAAGTGTTCAGTGTGTCATGGCTCTATTTTAGAATGTACAGGTAGGTTCTCTAGTGCCTTTATTGCTCAGGCTGCTTGGATTTGGAGCATAGTGTTAGCCACAGGGGTGTCTCAGTGTCTTTGAGGCACCCAACAAGCCATTTGAGACACCATGTTTCAGTCAAATTTAACATGAGGAAGATAGGAGGCTAATACTATGATTTAGAGCGAATAGGTTGCTTTGGTTCTGTGATTTCCACTGAGAATTTTAGCATAGGACAAACCTTTCAAAGATTCTATTTCATTTTTTTTTTTTTTTACCAGGTTCAGTAGTCACTACTGAAGATGGTTTAATAAAACCAAAATATATAAAAACTTACGTGTAAAAAACCTGTTTTGTTTATCATTCTTCAGAGGTATGACTTTGTCCTTCTTGGATTCCTTGTGCTGTAATTTTGCAAACTGCGATTATTCTCTCATTCCTTCAGCTGTTGGTTCCCTTGTTGCTGAGGCTGCTTGGGTTCATTATTCACTGATTACCCAGGCTGCTTGGGTTCTTTGTTCACTGATTACCAAGGCTGCTTCGGTTCTTTGTTCACTGATTACCCAGGCTGCTTGGGTTCTTTGTTCACTGATTACCCAGGCTGCTTGGGTTCTTCACTCTCTAAATACTGAGGCTACTTGGATTTTTAATTCTCTAAGTCCTCAGGCTGCTTGGATTTTTTATTCTCTAAATACTTGGAATGCTTAGGTTTTTTTATTCTCTAAATACTCAGGCTGTTTGGGTTTTTATTCTCTGATTACAAAGGCTTCTTGGGTCCCCTCTTCCCTGATAGCCCAGGCTGCTTGAATTCTCTATGCCCTCATTGGTCAGACTGCTTTGGCTCTCATTGATTCATACCAGTCTTCAGATAAGATTAATCCTTTTACCTAAAACATTTCCCGATGACTCCTATACATGTACATCAGGGAATCTGTAAAATAAATTCTAGCAGCATCATTGGTTGTACTAGAAAAGTTATCACTACAGGCCTCATTTTGTTTGTTTAATTTGCCCCTGTTTTTTTTTTTTTCCATTTACACACTTACAATGTACATGTACAGACAAACTAGAAAGCATAGATATGATTAGAAGCTAGAAGTGTGTTGAATCGTCCCATGTTGGAGGGAAGTATGTAAGAATCAACCGGTATATAAATAGACAAGATCAATAAAAGTCGATTATGCGGAGCTTGAGACCAGGATAATTATGGTCACTTTATGACAGCTGCAATAGACTACCATTCTCCAAAAGCCAAGAAATCGATAAATATTGGACGCCAACTACCATGTTAAGGAACTATTGTGGGATAGATTGATGATAGCCTTTTTTTTTTAAAAGAAGACTAATTCCAAAGTGATGATTCAGATCCCCCCACCAAAAAATTCAGAGAAATTGGTTTTTTTCCACAGTTTTTAAGCCCATTGATCTTAGATAGTCAAATGTACTAAGATTTTTGACAGATGAAATCGCTGGAATATTTGTCCAACTTTAAATTAGTAAAGATGGACAAGTTTAGCATTTTTGGACAGTCTGTTTTTTTGTTCAGTTGAAATTTTTGCAGAGCTCAGGGCTGGTGTTAATGAACAAAAACAAAAAAAAACAAAACAATAACAAACGATGAAAAGAAACTGCTCATTTAATCAGATTGATATTCCGCTAATTTCGTAAACATGCAGTTATTAAGAAAGTAGGACTGCTTTGTGTTATAGTCACAACTACAGCCCTCGAGTGATTGTAATATAGTATATACTCTACCTGTCTAATATAATGAGCTCTAGAGTAGGACTTTACATTCTTATACAGTAGTACAATGGAGCCAAATATTCTATGATTAATTTCTAACCACAATTCATTAAATCTCACCTAACTATATATAGCATACAATAATATGTATGCATACGCATTCCGGATATTTTTTTATGTGATTCAGTAACCATTTATTAAGTTTTGGCATACCAGTAGATCAATTTATTTGACCCCGACCACTGTATACATTGTATGTGCTAGCAGATATTTTTTATGAGCCAATATAGCAGAGTTACCTTCCTTGTTGTACCAGAAAAATCCATTACATTTATGTGATTAATTAGAGGAAGTGTATAGTGTGACTGAGAACCTAGTGGCCGATAAGGTGATTGCCTATAAATATAGATACTGTCAGGGTAATAGGTACAGGTCATCCTCCCAGCTGATATTGTACTTATATTGGAGATACATTTATCACATTTACTGGTTAGGAAAGTGTATGAACACTTTCTTAGTTAGAACATATACCTGACTCAGTTAGGACTCCAGCTGACTAACCTTTTATTTTTGTAGAAGGCCGGGTGGCTGAGTGGTCTAGCTAGCCTGCATTTACTGCTGGCGATTCGGTGCCTATTAACTCTGAGGGTTGTGGGTTTGATTCCCTGACGGGTTTCAACCTACAAAATTTTCTGAACAGGTATATGTTCTAACTAAGAAAGTGTTATCCCAAAAATAACAAAAATACCACATTAAACAAATGTTCATTTCATTCAAAATCTCTTCCCCCTTTTGTGTGACCATCACTAAATCCTTGAGAGCAAATCAGACCCATTGGAAGGATTGGTGAATAGATTAACAGTAGCACTACTTAAGACAGATGGAGTGTACAAAGTCTTAAATTGAGCAACCCATTTATGTGGTCCATGGTCAGACACTTGAAGGACATTATCCATTAACCATGTGAGACAGAAAGACACCCCTAGGGCATATCCTCTGGAAATGGTTAGCACATTCTTCCATCATCTGAACAGCCCCACAACCTAAATTAAAACAGCACCATTATCAAGATAAAAATAACCCATTAAGCACTTGGACTTTGGACTATTTAAATCCAGATTGACTTTTTCCTGAGGATTGTCTGTCTGACTAATTAGACATTCCAGTGCCTGTGTGACTAATTGGACATCCCAGTGCCTGTGTGACTAATTGGACATCCCAGTGGCTGTCTGACTAATTGGACATTCCAGTGCCTGTGTGACTAATTGGACATCCCAGTGCCTGTCTGACTAATTGGACATTCCAGTGCCTGTCTGACTAATTGGACATTCCAGTGCCTGTCTGACTAATTGGACATTCCAGTGCCTGTGTGACTAATTGGACATCCCAGTGTCTGTCTGACTAATTGGACATCCCAGTGCCTGTGTGACTAATTGGACATCCCAGTGCCTGTCTGACTAATTGGACATTCATGTGCCTGTCTGACTAATTGGACATCCCAGTGCCTGTTTGACTAATTGGACATCCCAGTGCCTGTCTGACTATTTTTTGGAATTATTCAGGCCTGGTTATGTGATTTTTTTTGTACAGTGCTAGTCTTTTACACTTCTTTTTCAAATAAGCTTACTCTTGCTGTAACTTTTTTTCTGAAATTTGTATTTATAGTAATCTACTACTAAACTATGCCATTAGGTAAATTATATCTGTAAACCCGTAAGAAAAACTCATTTTTTTGTAGAATATGATACAGATTTCCACAAATTGATTATCAACGGTCTGGGAACATGTGTTCTTGAATTATGTTACAGAAAAATGCAAATTTGTAAACATGCTAGGTTAGCATATGTGTAACTTTGAAGCTCTGAAAATGACGAATTGTTAGGGTATTTCCTTACCTCCAGAACCCCATAGGGGCCACCCTGTATGATGCCCAGACAGCAACTCTACATTACCATCTGGAAATAGTTAGGAATGGAGAGTGTATTCCACACCATTACACAGCACATGGCCACATTTAAAGTCCCAATTGAGCACTCTTTACAAGCTTTATTTATTATCTCTGCACTCTGATTTATGTATTTATAAAACAAAAAAACAGAGCCATCTCTTTGCCTTCAGGTTCTGGCTACTTTACAATGACAACATGTACCATTTCTGTTTAGGACTGTGAAAAACAGTATTAAAATACCAATATAACCAGGGTTGTTGGGGGGGGGGGGGGGGGATTTTTTAAAAACACAGTTT
>JARFOD010041060.1:0-10248 GCA_031763545.1 Mopalia muscosa | reverse complement strand
CACACCCCCCCCCCCCCCCCTTCACGAAAGGTTACTTAAAATAAATAACGGATGGATTCTGACATCAAAAATTTAATAGCAAAACTTGTTCCTATAATACATACATCGATCATAAACCAATGCAATATGATATACCACTTTATTTCCGTACGTTGTCTGGAGTTTCAATCTTCAGTAAAAACAATCCCACCAACTTAACATCTGTGATAGAAAATATTGAGTCCTATTTGGAGTTTTTGGATAGAAGACCTAGAGCACCGGCTTCCTTCATTCGCACTTGAGCTCGCCTTGGTTTGTTTCTGCTTTAGCGATAACACCCATTGCCTGCAAAAAAAAAATCAAAAGCGTATTTGACATTTTCTTCATAAAGATCATTTATGGAGAAACTGACATGAGAAAAGAAAATTTATCGTTTCGTCTTTTTTATTATTATATATATAGATTAATCACACTGCTCCAGGAATGTTGATTATTTAAGAGCGATGAATAATCTGATATTCTAGAATCACCACCATAAAAGCTGAAATGTCTATCCTGACCTCGTTTTCAAACATATATGAATATAAGTTTATAAAATTTCATGTAAATGATTTTTAATTGAATGTCAATATTTTTTTCTAAAGAACAAAACGGAGCCAGTTTTAGTAGTTTTTCATTGTTAAAATTATGAAATATATTGAATTACAAATATTTTTAAAAGTTATTATAGCCTTTAGTATGGCTTTGAATATTTCCGTCCGTCCTACCGTATAAAAAGAATAAAATACCAAAATGTATCTCTCCAAACACATTTAAGAAATATGTACTTTTCAATTAGCTTTTAAAAGGTGAAGCTCAAATTTAACTGTTTGTTATAAAACATTTCAGATAATTTTTTCACGAATAACCAGTTTACCCAATTGTAACAATAGGTCGCTCCCATTGACACCTTTTTCACCCTCTCAACACTTGTTTCTTGTATGTACTGTTTAGCAGAAGTCACGAACTCCATTGGTATTGTGGTTGGATTCAAATCTGACAGTCTCTTGTTGAACCCGCTGCTCCCCATGGAATGTTTTACCACTCGCCAATACTGAACAATAAAAGAACAAAACGAATGGAGTAATAAATTGATGGATGGCTATTAAAAAACTGTGTTGCTTGGCTAGTTGTTTGGATGGTCGGTGACCTGGTTGCTCGGCTGGTTACTTGTTTGCGTGATTGGTTATTTGATTGGTTGGTTAGTTGGTTGGTTGGTTGGTTGGTAGGTGGTCGGTAATCTGATTGGTTTGTTGGCTGGTTGGTTATCTGTTTGGTTTGGTAGTTAGTTGGTAACTTGTTTGATTTGTTGGTTGGTTCGCTACTTGTTTGGATTGATGATTTGTTTGTTGGTTGGTTGGCTAACTGGTTGGATGGCTGGGTGGTTATTGGTTAGTAAGTTGTTTCGCTGGTTCATTCGCTCATTCATATAATATTACCAATTCTATTAAAAAACAATCTCGATATTTCAAAATTTTACCTCAAATGGAACTGCAGGCTTAATGTTGGTTGCGATGGAATTGTCAAAATCTCCCAAAAGAACACAGCATGCCATCATTATTTGCTTTACTAGTTCTGGGGGGTTATTCATTGTTCGAATTTCAGCCATCGTTTTATAGTTCATTTGCTCAGCAATGTCTTTATTTTCCGATGTCATTTTTATTCAATTCATGAATCTGAAATGAAAAAATAAGAGAAGCATACTAATATAGAATGTGCTCACTAAAGATTCGAGCGTTATAATCCAGCCCGTACCGGGCTCGTGAGGATCTCGTTGATAAGATCCACCATTACATCTTGGCGTAACGTGTGTTGGAACTCTTCGCTCACAAGCAATGTAGTAGTAAAATCATTCAAAACAGATTTTCATATAAAGGTGTTGCGCGCAGGAGAGTACCCTACAGCAACGACTTTTTGCGACACCTAAACGAGATTTGAACCAGATTTTGTCAAATCCAGACAACTTGACATCTCGAAATATGCCTTGCTCGAAATTTGAGCTCAGTACTAGCGTTTTAAAATGTCCACTCTAGTTCATTCACGATCTTCGAGTTCCATGTCTAGATACAAGCTGGACTTTATTAGGGGTTCTGAACCATTTGCTCAGAAACCCTATTGAAATTGAAAGGATTATTATTTAAGATATTGTGTTTGTCAGTCATCAATTTAATGTGAAATTATTATGGAAATGTCCTGTTTTATCAAAGTTTTGCGAGAAGAGTACAGTACACAATATAAGACTGTTTTATCAAAGTTTTGCGAGCAGAGTACAAAACAAGCAAAGCCCCACGTGTAAGTCTCGTTCTCTATTACATGTACTTCACTTTCATACGGATACCTTATTTAAACCCTGTCTCTGTATATCTTGAATAGTTCGAGTAGACTTGTGTAGCAGTGGATGAAACGTGTAGCATACAACGTTCACTTAGTGTGGGTGGGATAACGTTTAAGTGGGGGTGGGATAATGTTTATATGGGGATGGGTTCGGGGTGGGGGTGGGTTGCAGGCAGAAGATCAACGAGAATGTATCAATTGGGTGCACAATATAAGGCGTACAACTTAAATGAAGGACGGAATGAAACAATAAAACTAAGAATTTCAGTTACGTTTCGAGATCCCCCGACAATTGGGTTATATCTCGTGTAAGCATTATAATCAGAGTAAACATTTTAAAGATACATTTACCTTTGATGCTCCTTTGGAAGGTCTTGCATCTCCCAGAGGACAACAACAACAACACGATCTGTCGAAACAATCCTGTAGCAACGTCCCTTTGCCTTGTGATGGATCAACAGAAATGTATACCAATGGATGTTTGTTTACCCTGTGATGTCCCAATTCAATCGAAAAACGTTCAACCGGCCAGTCCCTGATTAATTTAACAATGGCCGCCTGAAGGAGTTCTTATAGGGTAATACTGCGATGTTTCGACAACTTAACAAATAAATGACCTTGTTTCTTCTTGTGATAGCGGTTGGTAATACCGTTTCTACCCCTGTGCTCGGTGTGGGCAAAATATGCTAAACCGATAACATTCGCTGTCGTCTGTAATATGTTCGGTGTTAAGGGAAACGCGATAAGCCTATACTAAAAATTGGCACAGGTCCGGATCTTGGTGTGCGTTGTTTGTGTTATATTTGCCACGCTTGATGACACAAATGTATACTCGCCAATATTTACTCGTTATTGTCCATTAAATACTAGTCTCTCGAAGTTTTGAATTACATGACCTATGATTATGTATTAAGACCAAAACAATAGTACTTCACAGAGACTCATGGGAGGAAGTTTCCCAGTACAGCTGTTAACAAGAAGACTTATAGAGGAGCTGTGAGCCAACAAGATGCCAATATGTTCGCGTCTTTGTGGCGTTTTTGCTATTTGTGGCTCCCTTGTGTTGTCTTTTCTTTTGTCCATGGCGTTATTCCTATGTGAATAATATAGTTAATAACGACGTTTAACAGTAATCGTATAAGCATCGAAGCAAGACTGGTACTCCGCCAATTTTAAAACGAAAAGTCGAGCACTCTCTGTACGAATTCGAAACAGAGCTTATTTAGCTTCCAGTATTTTTTTCTGTCAATAGTTTTGACAATTTTTGAGGTCATATTCTACTTGTTAATTTTCTACAAAAGTGTTTATTACAAAATTGGTAATGATTAGCTTGACTACGCTATTATTACTAAGACAAAAGAATCACACCTTAATTAAAGAACAGATATAATCCAGATGTCATTAATTCCTTAATTTTAATTTCTTAACTGCCAAAGAGCCTAACTATTTCTATTACCGTTTCTAACAACAGAGCGATACTCTATGTTTTATCGAACAAATGGTCACACGTCACAGCTTTGCTATATAAATCAGGTAAACAAAATTCTCGTGATTCCGGGAACTGCGCTGTTTAAGATGCGAATGACACGTCTAAATAGTTTATAAGTGGTTTACCATACTATTTTGTCATACAACATTTATCGTAAACGATAAAACAATAATTTACGAAGTGCTTCATGTAAGATACTGTCAAATAGTATTCATTTCTTCGTCAAGGCTTCTACTTGAATCAACGCAAAATATTCTAAAAAGAGCGTTCATTTTAGAGTGAAACTCCATTTATTACAACTGGTATGGCGCATGGGCACAATAAGAATTAATGTTCTATCCGGGAAAACCGTATGATTGGTTGGTTATCGTAGCATTGGAGAGAATGTACCATTTTCAGAGTTATGTCCCGTAATGTCTACGTTTGAACACATCTTTAGCGAGTTACCCAAAACGCTTTTGACACGACTTACGACCCATTAGAGTCAAATATCAGTAAACAAATTCCTTGGAACAAAATATATTTTTACTAAGGTTAAATTTGCCAAATCGGCATCGTTTCAGCAGATAATTGTATATGCCTTAGGCAAATACGCATGTGCGGTTTGTTTATTTAGAACGACACCAACACGCGGCATAGCTTATCCTAGAAGAATCCTCCATTTATAATTTCTGAAACATAACCAGCATCGTTACATGGAATTTCTGGGGAAACATTTAGCACAACTCTCTTGATTTATAAAGGAACAAATGTTTATATTGACACGACCCATCTTCCAGATATGTAACGTTCTGAGGTTATTCACCCAATTCCAAATGTCCTGACAGCTTTGCCTTGTCTTGTTGTACAACTTCTTCTATCTTGAGCATAACAAAAACTAACAGTCGTTCTCGTCGACTTCTTACAGGCGCCATACATTGTAGTATTCAGTATTTCTGTCGGAGTTATAGAAAGCAAGCTATTCAAGACAACAGTTCAATAACTGCCCAGATGTTTGGGCTGCTATAGTCAAGCTTCCACACTGGTGTCGATTCGTCTTCTGGT
Source organism: Mopalia muscosa (assembly GCA_031763545.1). NCBI lineage: Eukaryota > Metazoa > Mollusca > Polyplacophora > Chitonida > Mopaliidae > Mopalia > Mopalia muscosa. The sequence continues at coordinate 5,363 of JARFOD010041060.1, read as the reverse complement.
AGTCGTAGATCTTGAATTTTCTCAGTTGAATTGCTGATAATGTCCCAAACCCCAATGTGGCTTGGGGCATCACCGTGTGCTTCGATTGGATAAATGAACAGAATAAGGAAAATTGCTAGCACCAAAGCTCCAAGAATACGTAAATCATCGGTGGGTTGAACTCTTGTATGCCTCGTAGAAGTCATAGTGCTTCCCGGCTATATTCGTTTACTTCAATTAAGTTCTGAGGTTTCTCTGATATTGTGAAACTGCAAATTCAGCATTTAGATTAAACTTCAGAAAGTCGTCCACTAAAACCCGAATCTAAACTATTCTGTGCGAACAGCTTCTACTTAAATGCGAAGGTTACAAACGAACCTTTCAAATTTTAAGCTGGTCAGTAGTCTATGTTTGATTCAAAGTAATGTTATGTTTTTGTACGTTATGTATTTATATGTCTCCTATTGTCAAATGACTTGTTCTTTCGTGGTCGAATTCGTCCCAACGATAATTCAAGATTTGAACATGGATTAACAGCATGATCTCCTTAATCCGTCAAATCCTGGCGTTAATCCATACCGTGTAGATAATAGGACAACTGACATCATATGATTATGATCCAGATGGACAAGTCAACAAACAAAATGCCCAGCTTTAAAATAAAAGTTTTAATTAACATTTTCAAATGACTATATTAAAACTGCTATAGAGTGGTGTACATTCAGGGGATTGTCAAATATATATTCACTTCTCAAATTTAAATATGCTTTTCTAAATGTCGTTTCAGAAGAAGTTTTTAGTCACTTCAACGGTCATAAGATCTGTGAATCAATGTATTCCATTTATTATAGCGTAAACCTGTTCCATATACAAATGCTTAATTTGGGAGATGTCTAACTTAGTTCGGACTTCCTCTCGTTTGAGACCAGTATGTGTATCTACCACAAGTTTGAATCTCCATTCATCCTGTGAAACGACACATCCACACATACATACAAATAAACAAACTGAACTGCCAGCAATCAACACTCCACCCCACAATTGCTTTCTTTAAAAAACGGTTAGATTTCGACATCATTAAGTCAATAGCAAAACTTGCTCATACAGACATTGACAAAACTAATACCAGTATAATGTACCACTTCATTTCTGTGCATTCTCTGCAGTTAAACCTACGGTAAAAAATAACACCGCCAAATTTACATGAAATAAATCTGTAACAGGCAAAGTTTGAGTCCTATTTGGAGTTTCTGGATATAAATCCTGACAGCCCAGACTACCGTTACTCTGACTTCTGCCCGCCATTGTTTTCTTCTGCTTTAGCTATAACACCCATTGCCTGCAAACAAAAAGATATCAAACGCATATTTTACATATTTTACAGAAAGATCATTTATGGAGACACTGGCGTGAGAAACGAATAATCCATCGTTTCGTATTTTTGATTATATATATGTTTCTCAAAATAAATCGATTTATCAAGACAGATAAATCATAGCATGATCTGAACAAATCGCCAGAGACAAATTTTTAGATACTTGAGGGGTTATGGGTAACCTTCTGACATATCACTTTTCTCATATTGTTATTACCTATTTATTTATTATCATTATTTCGCTTATATCTTAATTTATGATGACATCAGCTATATGGACAGCAACTTTTGGTTAGATTTTGACCCAACGTTTCAATATATATTCACAAAATGGCTACGGTAGTTTGTTTAGAGTGTAGGGTTTATTTAGCACCTTAGGAAACATGAAAACACGTCACATCTTGTTTGTGCCATGTCACCGCTTCATATAAGTGAAACACCCTTACACTACGTGAAACACCAATCACTCAATCAGTCGATCAGCCAACCAACCAAGCAATCAATCAATCAAGCAATGTATATTCTGACATCGTTATCAAGCAAATATCAATATACATGTATATTGCTATAATTTCACTAACATGATGTCAAGTGAGATAATAGAAAGAAGAAACCTATATCATTCAATTATCTCACTTTATAGAAGAGTTATCTCCCTTTTCTCCATAGGCGAACATCAACTCTTTCCGAATGCTAGTTCTGAGGTATAGTCATATTATAATAGCGTCTTGCCGTTACAGTCTTTAGCAGATAGGTATGCCCTTCTTACATAATATATTACATTCCCCTGGATCGATTGTCAGAAGAGTAAATTTTGATTTCGTTGATAACTAGCAAATTAATCTCGAGTTGTTATGGGTTTCGTTTAGATACACCGTGAGAAGGTAATGACCATGTGTATGTCAATAATATATTACGACTATCTCACTTAAACGTTACTATTATCTTTGCTATATTTTACTTTTTGTGACTTATATGTCACTTACCCTTTTATATTTTATCATCTCACTTATATAAATATAATACGATTATCAAATGTATACGCTACTAATTGAGATATCTTATACGTTATCAGTTTATCGCGTACTTGTTACTACTATCTCTTTATTTGCTACCATTATCTCACTTTTATCTCAATATGTGTTACCAATTTGAACGGCATTTAGAGGATTATCTAGTAAGGCAAAACACTATATGGATGCTAATTTCTCGTAGATTTTTGATGCAACATTTTAGTTTTATATTGTCCGCCCCATACTATAAATTCGTGTAAAAATAAAAGTAGGTCTTTCCCAAAACATTTAAAAAAGATTTCAATGAACTTTTAAAAATGGGGCTCAAATTTTAAAATTTTCAAAATATTTTTTTCACAAACGTGACATTTGAATTTGTAATCTGAATAATCAGTTTACCCAATTGAAACAACACGTCGCTGCCATTGACACACTTTTAACCTTCTCGGTGGTAGTCTCCTGTATGTATTGTTTAGCAGCGGTCACGAACTCCATTGGTATCGTGGTTGGATTCAGATCAGACACTCTCTTGTTGAACCCGTTGCTTGCCATGGAATATTTTACCACTCGCCAATACTGAATAATAAAAGAACATTTGACGATGGAATTGCTTTAATGAGAGAGTGAGTGACTTCATTGAGGGTGTGTGTGAGTGAGATTCTTGTTGAAACCGCTACTTGCCATGGAGTGTTTTACCACTCGCCAATACTGAATAATAAAATACCATTTGTCAATGGAATTGCTTCATTGAGAGGGTGAATGCATGAGATGACATAATTATAAGCACCTCTATTCACACGGCGTCGGGGTTGGTTTCCTCAACCTATGTGGACGAGCACGCCGTCGTAAGAGTGAAATAACCCCAAATACAGCTCAAATCATCAATCAAACAAACAACCACAAGTATTGTCGGCAACTTTTTACCTCAAACGGGACCGTTAGTTTCACGTTGGTTGCTATGGACTCATCAAAATATCCCAGAAGAACACAGCAGGCCATCATTATTCGTTTAAGCAATTCTGGTGGCATATTCATTGATCGCAGCTCAGATATCGCCTTAAAATCCATTGGCACAGAATTGTCATTATTTACCGATGTCATTTTGATGAATTGAATATATCTGAAATGCAAAATAAGAAAAAGCAAATATATTTGCACAATAGTCTAAACAATTATATCTTCCTTAAGGTAAGACAGTTTTGTCCGAGCATAATCATCCCGATCTTACCTAAAACTGGAGGGACTTGATAATCAGTTCTCCATCCATTCTAAAAATAGAATCGATTCTACTTTCTACATGGAGACATTGACTCTAAGATACAGCCGACCAACTTGTTTTGCACTTCATTTATTTGGTAGTCTGTGGGATATGTCGCCCCATTATTGGCGAAATATTATAATGCGCGATGGCCTGACATGGCGTACGAGAGTTGCTTTAGTCTCGTCCACTATTGAAACTCTCGCGAGAATACGCTTGTTCTCCATCAGCGTGTGTTCGAAGTACAGTGCATGCAACGCTATTCAAATTGAGATTGTTCAATAAATATAATTGCACAAAGTTTAATCAAATATAACCCATACCTCATCTCCGACTATACGACACTCCTATTTCTCACTAGCATTATTTTCTCACAATGGCATTATACTTCATATCAGATATTTTGTATTTTGGTTATCAATTTAATGCGAAATTATGAATAAAATGTCCTCTCTTATCACACTGACTGAGTATGAACAGCGAACAGAACAAGCAGTCGCAAAACTGACAAAGAAATTAGGTTACGTTTGTTTGTCTGATTTGGGTTTTAAGTCGGATGCGATGATTGTTCATTTATGTGACGACGAATCGTCCACTTCCCACTGGTTCTTGCTTAAAAACCGTGGAAAACCGGGAGGAAACATCACAAAACCACCAGGCGACCGCCGGAGTCTGACGCCTCAGATACCTAATGGTAGAGAGACTGTTTCGAATCCGTGGGCTGTACATCGAAGTACTATAAGTAAGCTGACACGCTCGCCACGGCCGCTGACCCCAACAACTTACCGGGAAATTCGAGTTTAGATGTGAGTAGGAGTGGATACAAACTTTAGTGGACATATCTCGTTTAAGTGAGGACGGATTGCAACAACGTATAAGACAAAGGAAAAGAATGTTTATTTTTGTATCTTTGACATGATCCCCTTGATACCATAACTCATGCTTATTTTGCTTTCTGGTTAATCCCGCGCTGGTTTCATCTCATATTAACATTGCAATGAAAGTAAATAATTTATAAATACCTTTACCTTTGGTGATTATTTGAGTGTCTTGGATTTCTAAGTGAACAACAACAACAACACGAACTGGTGGAACAGCCGTTTATCAGAGACCCTTATGCCTTGTGGTGAAACAATAGAAATATATATTGGCTTACTTAACTCCATGATTCACAATGTTTTATTCCACCCGAATACTGTGGAACAGGCGATTTTCATATTAAGATGACCATGAAAGTTAAATAGAGATATTTTAGGGTTAAAAACCCACGTATTGAAAACTTACCAATGAAATTATTTTCTTTTTCGGATAGCTGTTGGATAGGCCTACACCATTTCTACCACTGTAAGAAAAATATGTTAAACCGATTGCTCTCTTCTGTTACGTTTTTGGTAACCCTGCACATGCGATAAGCGATTATAACAAAACTTGGCACCGATCTTGCTTTTGGAGATCCTTGTTTGTGTTATATTTGCCACGCTTGATAACACAACTGTACTTTACTCGACAATAGTACTTGTCAGAAACGTATGTAGGTGGTCGGTAGGAGCTTCCACTTGCTCTCGAAGGAACAACGAGGAGCTGATTAGTGGTCGCGTCTTTGTGACATTTTTGCTTTTTCTCAGTTGTTGCCCCGTCTTAATTGTCGATTTTTTTGCTTTTCGTTTGTTTGTTGTTTGTTTGTTTGTTTGTTTGTTTGTTTGTTCGTTTGTTTGTTCGTTTTTTTTGTTTTTTTTTT
>JARFOD010041049.1:0-10248 GCA_031763545.1 Mopalia muscosa | reverse complement strand
ACCCATAACACAACTCGAGATTAAGGTTTATTTAGAAACTTGTCTCTGGGAGTTATCTAGAACATAAGATGAATTTTAGATTTTAATTGATTTACACCCCTGTGCCAGTGTGACTGCTTTTAGAAATACATAGGCCCTATTTATTGATGATTATTAAGTTTGGGCTAATGATACATTTTTCAGTCGGGCAAATGATACATTTTTCGGGCAAGAGATTTCCATATAACAGTCCTTGGCTCCAAGTTAGATGGTCCTTCAACTGTAAATCTATCCGAAACAATTTGATAGCTTATGAAAGCCAAAAAGGCCATGCTAATAAAACCTATAGATATACTGAGCTGAAGCGATGCGCGAAATTGCGAAGCGATTGGCAGAGTTTGCAAAGCGAAGTGGCTTCGCGACTTTGTAGCATTGTTTCGTAATTAACCTTGAAGCATCGCTTCGCTCATCGCCTCACCTTCTATATATAACATGACCTAGCCGACTATAGTTGGGGCACTTTTATTCATTTTATTTTATTTTAAAATTTATTATTTTTATAATTACTTTTTTGTTTTTTTCTTTTGTTTTGGTTTACTTTATTTCATTAATTGTTTTAATCGGTCATGGCAATAGCAAAATGGACGTTTAAGTATTTTATTAAAACGTAAACATTTTAAAATCAAATTTCAGCCCGAGCAATCAAGGAAAGAACAAACTCTTGAAATAGTCCTTGTCCGACTTTACACGCGATCCGCGAATATGGCGGGAGAAATGAGTGGAGGAATATCGATAAATTAAAATTCATCAAAAGTCAATCAATGAAATTGTCATGGCGGAAAATTTGGAAATCCTCTCAGAATAGTTGCAGACAGATCAATCAATGGAAAATATGTAAGTGTTTTTTGTCAGTGAAGCACGACATAAGCTACAAGCCCGATTGACGGCTATAGTAACAACAACAACACAATACTAAATTACGCTTTCACATGAAGGCTAATATAGGAAAGTATATCTTTAATAATTGTTGGTATTTGCTGGGAGGAGAGTGACAGTATGATTATTTAAATAAAAAGATGTTGTCCCAAGCAAACCACATTTCCATAACAGTTTATAGGCTGTTTATATAGGCCTGTAATTTGAGTGTAAACTGTGGAGCTGGCAAAACACCGACTTGACTGGCTTTATAAATAAGACCTAGATTACATGTAATCTAGGTATTATTTATAAGGCTAAGACTTAGCCTAAGTTAGGCCAATCATCATGAAATAGCTTAATTAAAATGCGCACAAAATATAGAGCTCATTCCTCGCCTTAGCCCTTTTCTCTACCTATCTCAATGGTTCCTTGATGTTGGAAATTGATCCGCCGCTATTGCCAACTTCAGTTTGTTTGTTTGATTGGTGTTTTAACGTCGTACTCAAGGGTATTTCACTTATATGACGACGGACACAAATAAAGAACATCACAAACAAATCTGCTTCCTGTTTATACCCTTTAGCTCTGGGAACACCAGGGCAATGGAAAGCAACCTCTTTTCTCGCCTCTTTTCTCGCCTCTTACGATCGACCGAGGAAGCCTAGGGAGTATTCTGCAGGGCCATTGGCCCACCCACTCCCTCACGGGGCTCATGTCATCTGTGAGGCATGTGCCAACTTCTGAAAGTGCCAACTTCTGAAAACGTAAATCTGATATTTTTTTATATTTTTTTTTAGATCTGTTAACACAATGACGTATTTACCTACATGCTACATAGCAACAATATTTCTTTTTGGCGGTTTTCAATTTTATTATTTTTTAGGAGATCCCTTATCTGTCTGAGAAATTAAATTAAAACTCTATTTAAACGTCAAGAAAAAAGCTGTTAGATGATTGTGTCTATGGTATCAAAGAAAACCCAGAGTACATGTAAAATGATCTTTATGTTTTGAGAGGCCATTAATGATTGATAGCAGTGGATTGATTTCCAACCTCCACCACCAGTTGAGATAGGCGGGAGCCAGGGGATGTAGGACTAAGACAAAAGAATAAATCCTACACATTGTGCTAATTCGAATAAAAATTCCATATTTTCTTAAATCCTCTGTTTTAATAATGCATACTAGGAAATAAGGTTCGATATAGTAGCTACAGAGTTAATTTTTTTTTAACTGTGTTATTGACATGCTTAATACAGGTGAGGTTTTATATCCCCATCAAATAAATTCTGTATCCTCTTAAAACAATGCGCCTAAAAAGTGGCAGTTACTGACCCTTCTGCTTAAATTTCTAGACTACAGTGGAGCTAAAAGAAACAAAACGGTCGAATTGGCAACAGATTCTTGAACGATATTTCCGTTTTTTTTATTTTTAACAAGGCTAATGGGAAATTTCAAGTCTCATTTAGCATATAAGATGTGTCAGAAAGTTCAATTTACGAAATATTGTTGGACATTCATGGTACTAATTGAACCTGTAATAGCCTGTAAGTGAAAAAACATAAAATTACACAGATATGTGCACTATAACTCTGTATCTTTAAATATCTCAATAATACTCAATTTTACTGTAAACTTTTCATCGACAATTAAACAAAACCAACATGATGGTGGATATGACACTGGGTGAAGTGAGGAAATCTGTGAGTTTACTGGGTTATTTACTGTAAATTCTGAATTTTATAGCTCACCAGTGGCCAAAAGGAGCCAAAACTCAATTTTTTCTAACAAAACTGAATATCAAATCTAAGAAAAACTCAATTTGCGGTTATTTTTCATCGTGTCTATAAAAACCCCTGGGTTTTCCCTCCCCCCTTGCCTGGCTCGCCGTCATTTGAGTAAAATAACGTTGAGTATATGATCTTAAATCCCAACTAATCAAACCGACGAACAAATGGAACAGCTGAAAACAAAATAATAACATTAAATCTCTTAGCATTGTAAGTAGTATCGGTAAATATTTGCTATTGCATAATGAGGAAGGGCTGTGCGTTATCAAGCATTAATTATTTTTCCTTTATATCTGTAAGGAATAAGGATTTGTGCTATTACATATAAAGAAGGATTGTACATTATTCAGTACTAGGTGCGGATGATGGCACCTTAGTAAATGCTAAGTAATGGTTGTACGTTATTAAGTACTAAGGTGCGGTTGTGTAGCACATTAAAGTCTTGCTGGTCCACTTGAACACCCCTTATATTTAGTCTATTATGGAGAAGAACATACATCTGAACCATATATATGTATATTCTTTTGAAAACGTGAATACTCAGGATTATATATTTGTGAACGTGGTGAAAATCCAATTATTTTTAAAAATATATTGCAAAATGAGTAAATGTGAACAGAAAAAATAGACGGCATTTTTAAGTTTTATTCTCATAGTGTAATAAAGATAATGCTGACTAGATTGGCTGGCCTAGTAGAACAGTCCTTGAAGTAGTAAACGGTGCCTCATTTTTCTTAAATTTTGATTAGATCACAGCGGATTTTTTCGTCTATCCCACCTGGAAAAGTCTTATAAAAACGTAAAATACAACTTTCAGAAAACATTTTCAAAAATCAAAGACGAACTTATACAAAATGAGGCACCGTTTACTAGACCGCATTGTGCTCTTGACAATGGAACAAATTTGAAGTACTAACATAAATAGTTTTGTAGAAATACGCCACGGGAAATGAAGGGTCTGCTCAAAACTGATGCGCCAAAAATATAGGAAATCAAGATTTTACTACTTGCATATGATCAAGGGATAACATTATAGACTGACATTTTAACTATTTGTTATAAGAATTTCGATTTTTTTTTACCAACATATAGTTTAAATACCTAACTTTTTATCCAAGTGATAACAAAAAATGGTCAATTGTGAGCACAAGGGGTCCGCAGACCCTAATACACAGGCATAAGTTAGGACTGTGCGTCATTTAGTACTAAGGTGCGGTGAAAGTAGCGCCCTCTGCGAACGTTACGCGACAGGTTGTACGTTTTGGCCGTGGCCCTGGGAGTTGACTCTGTTGCCGGTTTTTTTTTAAATATACTTTAGAATATATTTTTGTAAATTCTTAACATTATCATATTTTAACAAGAAATAGTATTACAATAAAACAATACTAATGCATACAAAATAATAGGTGTCAAAAGGAAACAATAACATAGAAATAAAACTTGAAACAATTTAGTGTATTTACAGTTTATATACATGCCATATACATCTGAAAAGATACAAGTAAACGTGAAGGTTTTATTTATGTGAATTGTCTGTTATAGTTGATAGTGATACAGCTGTCTTGTCCCGTCCCCTCATGTGCGCACAGAGCCGTCCAGAAAAAAATGCTGCTTCCTGGGGGCAGAGAACGGGTCATTATCTTTGCTTGTTGTTCTCTATCCCTTTGACAGTTGCAGTTCCATGTTAGCTGCATCTGAGTCAGCACAAATCTATGCCTGTTACAACGCTCTTGATGAGCATAGGGGCAGCCTGCGGGTCTTTAGACTGTAGTTGCGTTCGATCTTTCTCGCGGAGTTATCACACATTTATCTAGCATAGTATTTATCTGTATAATGTAGTTATTGACTTTATCAATATGGGTACACCAAATTCGGTCTTTCGTTTTCTTCTGTGACGGTTTGTGTTTACCTTTGTTATCTGTAAATAGATGCGTATGGTTTAATTTTGGATATAAATATCAGGGGATTATTTAAAAAATAAATAAATGCGATAATAACAATAAGTAATAACAATAATTATATTAATAACAAAAATTAGAGTATATAAGTAAATAAATAAAAAGAATAGTATTTCATGCGGCCCACACAGACCATGATATCTCCGCCTTTCAACTGCCTATCGTTTATTAATAGTGTTGCTTACTATCGTTTATCAATATTGTTTCGTCGAGATTTTATATATTTTAGCTATTGTTTAAGGCACAGCTGTGGTAACTCGGCAGCTCATTTAATCCGTTTTTATCCAAAAGATACTTAATGGTTTTCTGGGTTTGTATTCGTATAGATACATATTTTGAGAAAAGTTTTGTTTTGCGAGGATGGACGTATTAATCCACCTTTGTTTTTACTTTCGATTAGTTGATTTAGTGAATGTAGGCCTATAGAGCTTTGGTCCTCAATACCAAGGTATCTCTGCTCATTTAGATCCGAAATTTGATTTATGTGTTTGTATCTATCGGCCTTTATCCATTTGTCGTGACGCCGCATGACACGTTTTTTTACTGCACCACCCGTCGTATGTATAAAGAAGTTTTAGTTTAAAATATAGTACATAATTTACTTTTTACATAATTGATTGTAGAGATTCTTTATAAACGGTAAATAGCTATATTTTCAAACATTTATTGGATCATTCAGTTGTCTGAAACTGTTCTGAAAGTGCGAGAAAAACCAGTCGTGCCCCTAACTCGACAAGGGATGTTAAGATATTGCTGTAACAAGTTGCTCAGCTCGTACAGAGTAACCGTCTTCAGATTCATTCGAATCGTGAGATGTAGGACCAGCGCAGGTCTGGCAACTAGAAATAGCACCGACCAAAAGATGGACAAGCGGACCGATCGTATCCAACGCTTTACTCGTTGATCTTTCAAATTCAGTAAAAGTTACAATTGAAGTTCTGAGGCAAATGTACCGATGCTAAATAAAGTTTATTTGATTTGGAAAATGAAACTCGATCCACACTATTTCAACATTCGTTTCAAGATCTGGCATTCTGTTAGTAAATGCACCAATCGAGTCCTTCACACCAACCAAGACTCCCCCCTCAGCAGTTTCTGTTTACATTTGCACAATCACGGTCTCGTCTGAATATTTTATCATTGTGATTCAGAATCTCATGATCTTGAATTTCATCATGTAGCCAAGTTCAGCAAACTGAAGTCTTTTAAAGATTCCCTAAAATGTTTGTTTAAATTGTTTATCTTACCACACACATTATTTGAGTACATGCAAGCGCATGATGTATTGGGAATATTTTAAAATGGCGTGTGATCGAGTAAACAGCCAGGAACAAATCCGGTTTCATCAGTTATTAACCGTCGACGAGAAAGTGTCCCAAGTGACCTTTGCTGAAACCTACTTCCACAAGATGTTAACACCAGGTGATATTGAGGGTAGGATCTACGATATATATGTCTTATATATAAAATCATCCCCATACGACCTGACAGGGGTACCTCAGTCCTGGTTTACAAAGGTAAAGAGAACGAGGAAGGTGACAAGATCAATAATATCGAACGATCTATGGGTAGGACAGAAATATCGTGCCACCAGCGACCGTTGCAAGGATCCGCGTAAAGATGCTAACTAACCATCTAGTCTATCGAGCAGAGTATAACATTTGTTTTTAAGGTTTACGGAAAATGATGGAAATAAATACTTGTTCTTGTCTGTGATTAAAAATCTATTTGATCAATTATCGTGTATGTGTTTGTAGATCGTCCCAGGCCTTTATTCACATCGTCCGATGTCATGCTGGTTCGGGTCTACTGGGGGCCGCTAAAGCCGTTAACAATGCCGGACTCTGGGTGAGAATTATTTTGCTACCTCTTTACCGTCTCAATTTTAGACATACTTATTCAATAACAAGAACAAAATCATTTCCAAGTAGAAACAACAGTAATCACACTTTGGTTATACCTGCGCTGTCCTTGTAAATATTGTACTCTCTCAGGCTGGTTGTTATCACTAATGAGTGCTGACCGATGATTTGCTTGAGTGATTTTTGTTTTACGCGGTGTTCCACTTATATCACTCATACGACAAAATGCTCATATAATCGATACTTACAAATTCCTGCTTTAATTTCTTTGCCTAACACTTAAATCTTAGGATTGATTGGTAGATATTATTTATTCTGATTTTTGTCTCCCTTCAAAAATATTTGATGGCTTTCAAACGCTTTGGGTTTTGTTAATATTCGTCACCTGCTTGATTATTTAAGCGCAATGGGTTCTCGCCCACCTAGAAAATCAAAACCGGTGCCATTCTCGAAAAATGAGACATCAGCACCCAGGAGGCATTTGTCGTGGCATACAGGAAAGTTGATAGCTTGTCGATTCCTAACACGTTCTGTTGTAACGTCATTTGATGCGGGATATACGAGGATCTCACACAACTTCATTCTGGGATGGCAATTCGCACTCGAGAGATTCCTCCCCAGCAGAAGACGAGGTTGGGCGGATTTGTCGTTTTCGAGAGTGAGAATACCATCTTTCCAATACAATTCTTTTCGAAGATTGTTCCAACTGTTTAATTGTCAAGCGTAATGCTTGGGAATATATACTGTTGTTTGCTACCTGACAAGCAAGACGTGGGGTTGGTTTTTACGAGGTTTCCTCCCGGTTTTCCATCGTAATAAGGCTGTGTACAGTGTGAAGTGGACAAGCCGTCGTCATATAAGTGAAATACCCTTGAATACGACGTTTTGTATTGTTGAAACATGTTGTACATTCTGATGCTTTGTTGCAGTAAAAACTTAAATACGAACTCAATTAATTTGTTAACAATTAAATATGAAGCTGCTTGTGGCTTTAAACTAACTTAATCTGGGACATCAATGGTACCTTGATACCATACGTACCTACATATGAGGGAGTTTGGACGACAGTATAACAGGCTTTATATTTTCAAAATGAGGAGGAAGTTGTAGTTTTTAATTTCATAGAAACAGATATAAGCAGATGATAAAGCTGCGAATATGTTATTATCGCTTACAATATTCAACTACCCCTCATAATTGCGGTATTATTAATTTTGGAACAGTGCTAGCCATGAAAATTTCATTATTCAAAACACCGACTGATGTTTAAAAAAGTGAAGGCCTACAAAGGTTGCCTAGCATGAAAACTCTATTCTTCCGTTTATGATAACTAAAGTAGAAAAAAATAAATTTATGATTGGATTATAACTTTTCTTACTCTTGATTCGTACAAAACATGTAATCCAACTACAAATCTTTACAGCCGAACAAAAGCAATCAATATTCTTTACTAAAAAGGTGATTTTAAATGTGACTTTGTCAGCTACCTGGAATGTCCAATTGGAACTGAATGCAATCTGATATTAAAATTAATTCATAAATGCTTGATCTTTTTTACATTCAGGTTGGAATGTGTCTCTTTATTCTCTGTGGATTGTTGGTGCTCAGTGGTATGCATCTCATATTGGGCTGTGGTAGACAACTCAAACAAAGGTAACAACTTGAACAAAGATAATCAAAGACTCGAAACTGTAAGTCTTGAACAAAGGTAACAAGCTACCAAAGAGATAAACTGTAAGTCTTGAACAAGGGTAACAAGCTACCAAAGAGATAAACTGTAAGTCTTGAACAAAGGTAACAAGCTACCAAAGAGATAAACTGTAAGTCTTGAACAAAGGTAACAAGCTACCAAAGAGATAAACAAAAATACAAAGGCCTTAATCAAAACACTTTAACGAATACTTGAGTTGGCAAACAACGAGTTAAAGTAAAAACACAAGCACAGGTATGAGCTTCAATCAAATGACTTAAGAAAAGATAACTATCAAAGGCTTAAGGAGAGGGGACTCACTGACAGAGACTCAATGAAATATAACGGCCAAAAACTTAAGGAAAGGTGACCAAAAAGGTGGCCAAAAAAAGGTGAATATCAAAGACTTAAAGGAAGCTGATTATCGAAGACTTAGGGAAAGGTCACTGCCAAAGACTTTTTAAAAGGCAACTGTCTATTGAAAGACATAATAAAAAGGTGACTGTAAAAGGCTTCTTAAACAATTTACCATCACAGATTAATGAAAAGGCGATGGTCTAAGATTTAAGAACACTAACTGCCAAAGACTTAAGGAATGGTGTCTATCACAGACTTGAAAACAGGTAAATGTCAAAGTCTTCAGGGAAGGCGGCTGTCCGAGACTTTAATACAAACTTAACATATATCTATCCGAGATTTTATTTTATATAACTATACAATCTTTTAATGAGTTTTTTATCGTTTAGAATTTTTTTTTAATTAGAATCTTTCAAAAGATCGTGTTGATTCAAAGGTCTAATCATTTGAATGCTCTTGGTCATATCAAGTAAACTACCTATCAATCCAGCTTTAGAGGACACTTAAGTCTTCCATGTTTCCATTTCTGTTTAAATTAAATCATACCTTTTTCCTCTGTACTCACCCATTAAGTAAATTATCAGCTGGACAGTGTTCACATAAGTGAGACTGGTTACACCCTTTATATCTTACAGATTGTCTGTGGAAACATCCACTTGGAATTACCAGGAGATTGTAGAGCAGAGCTTTTTGAATGGTCATGTACCAATGAGAAAATTTTCAAGCGTCGCTCGGTGGGTTAATTAAAGATAGTTGTGATATTTAAGTTTTGTAGTAGGTGACACTTCTCCCATTGCAGCATGCGGTTCGGGGGGGGGGGGGGGGGGGGGGTGGATTTCATGTTGCCCACCTAATGATCTGTTATTGCCTCGTGTGATTGTCCTGTGTTTTATTTGTAAGTTGCCAGTTGCTTTAAAGGTACATTCCGTCGCTCATTGGTCTGGCACTCCGGAATATAGCTGAACTAACCTAAATTATGATATTTAACCGCAATTAAATAAATAAATAACAACAGAACTTACCTTCTAGCACATAAAACAGCTTTGTCACATTTGTATTATTCATTTGAATATTAATACACTGTATAAGAGACATTTCATTACTAGTTAAACTGTGAATACAAGCGGCCCAAGATACAAATATCAACACTTCAAAAGAACTAGATTTAATGTTTCTTATTTTCCCTTCCTTGCCTGTGTGCTTGGAGTTTATTTTTTTATTCTCTCTGTCAGCTTTCTGGCGGTGTTATTCTCCACACTACTACAGTTTGGTGTATGTTCCTTCTTCTTTGTTGTGGTTGGTGATGATGTCAGGCAGGTAAGAACACACTTCTCCCATTGTTGTGGTTGGTGATGATGCCAGGCAGGTAAGAACACACTTCTCCCATTGTTGTGGTTGAAGATGATGTCAGGCAGGTAAGAACACACTTCTCCCATTGTTGTGGTTGGTGATGCCAGGCAGGTAAGAACACACTTCTCCCATTGTTGTGGTTGGTGATGATGTCAGGCAGGTAAGAACACACTTCTCCCATTGTTGTGACTGGGGATGTCAGGTAGGTAAGAACACACTTCTCCCATTGTTGTAACTGGCGATGTCAGGCAGGTAAGAACAGTCTTCTCCTATTGTTGTGGTTGTCGATGTCAGGGAAGTAAGGACACACTTCTCCCATTGTTGTGGTTGGCGATGTCAGGCAGG
>JARFOD010041048.1:0-23682 GCA_031763545.1 Mopalia muscosa | reverse complement strand
CTTTAAATCGGATTTAAAACCCATTTGGGAATACCTTTAAACATCGCAATCAAAGAGATTTTGTTATATTATTTATTAACCTTTAAGTTAACAGGGGAGTTTCTGGAGTCTAGATTAATGTAAATGTATAACTATTTTAATTTGCATAATATCTGTGTTAATGTCAAGCCAAAAGGGACAGAATTCTGGTAGGGTCTGACGAATTTGGAAAAGAAACCTGGAAAAAATTCTAGAAATTTCCCTGCTTCATGAAGAAAGACAACAATGTACATTTCACTACTAAGTCTAGTCCACAATAATTTTTCTTATGTTATATTATCATGGATTATAATGTGCTATTAAATGTTTGTATATAATATTATTAGTGTGTGTAAATCTGTGTATGTGTGAGAGTAAGGAGGGCCTCAGGGAAGATCAGCAACCAAATGTTGACAGAGCGTATTATTTTGTACTCACCCTCTGTGAGTTTATTATTATTATTATTAATCAATCCTAAATATTAATAGGTAAAGCTAAACTTAGGCGATCAGATTTTTTACAGGTGTTGATTTGTAGATAGTTGCAGGGAGTTTCCTTTTGCCCTGGTGCTCTCAAGGATAAGAGGCAACAACTGCGTGTCCATCTGTTTGTGTGTATTAGGTCTTGTGGTTGGCCTGTGTTGTCTTTGTTTGTTGCCAATGGCATCAGGACTGGTTGCCTCCAACTATTGGGCTGGCACGCCGTCTTTGGAGGGAAATACGTTAACTATGGTGTTTAAGTCCAATCTGTCAAATCAGTCATTTCTATGTCTGTATGAATCAAAATATCAGGTTACAAAGCAATTGACATTGCTGTATATTAACAATCACCTCAACTTTAACAAATAGTGAGATTTCTTCCCAGTATAAATAACCCTGTTTTCAATCAACCTAATGGACATTGATTATAAGTGAAGGAGAGTCGGACCACTTCAATTAAAAATCACACCTTCCCCTACATCAGATTTCCACCTAGCTTTATTAATTGATACCCAAGGTTGAGAATTAAATTTTGAAATTAAAATGGATAGGCAAACAGGAGTGGGAGGAAGTAAAGTTAAAATTGTAATTGTTTAAAAGCTGTAAAGGTCAAAATACAGTAAAAAGCAGTTTACAGAAGTAAATAACAAACTATGCCAAAATAAATATATTAGTTCTGTAATTATTTGAAGTGTGTTTTGTCTTATTTTATGTTAGACTATCATGATGAAAAAATATGTATTCTTTATTATTTAGATAAGGCTAATCATTTATGATTGAATTGTGGGTAGTATGAAATGTTGAATTCGCTTTTTGTTGGCGTCATTGAAATCATTTAAAGAACTAAAATCAAATTTGTGGAGCCTACGTCATCGAGTTTCTGACCTATCACATGCATTATATTTTCAATTTTTTATATTGAATTTAATTGATTTATTAAATATCAAAAATAACATTTCAAATGTTAAAAACATGTTTTTTCAGATGAAAATAAGATTCTATTAATACCCGTGAACATTTAACTTTAGTAGATGTGAGTGAGACAAATGTGATGTGGCCATGTGGCTAGGGGCAAATTGTTATTGAAACCCAACACATCTTTGTTGTGCTAGTGTCAATTATTGTTGGAATACACCACCGTCGTATAAGTCAAATACCTTTTCTTTTTTTTTTTGTAGCAAAACAGTGTGAGATTGTTCTTGTGTGAAGCACAATTTAACAAAGTCATAAAATAAACAAAAAGTGTTTTTAAATAGTCAAATGAAATTTAATTCATCAGTTATTGTGTCAAATTATTTTTACAAATTCATTAAATTTAGCTAAATAGTTGTGGTGTTTTAAGCTTTTTTCTGATAATTGATAACTAAATTGTTTTCAAAGAATTCACATTCAAATGTGTGATATTTTTAACATATTTATTGAAGGGATGGGTAATTAATAGCTTTATTTTGACGGACTTCCTATTGATTTGAGAATGTCTCTTCAAGGTGGATTGACTACATCTACTTATTAAACATGAAACCAGCTATTAAGCACACGTGAAAGCCAGACCATTAACTAACAATAATTGAGGAGAAGCTATTATTGACGCCAGTTCTGGTTATTTTCTATTTTGGGGTGACGATGAGCACATGTTTGTAACTGAGTGTTTCGTAAGTGTTGATGAGGTGTCATTGGTGACGTCCAGCCTCCAAGGCTTGGTTACAGTTACTAGGTGGTTTAGCTCATATGTCTAGCTCTGTGTGGGTATAAAAAGGCCAGCACTATCCTTCCTGTTCTATTTACATTGTGACTTTTAGTCTAGCACATCTCTCTTATAACAGCAGTGACGTTATTCAGTGGTTTTTACCCAGTGAATTGTCAGGGTATTTTTATTGCTCTATCACATGTCCGTGAGCTGGCTTTAATCCTAGGGCTATAAATAGGAGTAGACTGTCTATCTGTGTTAAATAGTTTCACTTCTACTCAGAGAACAACCACTTGGAGATAAAACCATGGTGCTTGTAAGTATACAGTATATTCAACTTGTCCAGTGAATTCTGGTCCTTTAAACTGAAGGAGTGAGGGTTCAAGTCCCGTGGCTGGCAGCACCATTTCATTTTTCAAATTTATTTGAAAGTTAAAGTTTTTGCTGTACTTTCATCTAGCGTGAGCCTGCTTTTTGCCTCAATCTTAATCTGTTATTCAATTTAATTTTGACATAAGAGGATAGATGCCACTTAAAAGGAATTTTATGGTAAAATTTTAAATTTGTCCAGAATTTGACTTAATGTAAAGAGTCAGGGCCGATATTCACAAAGCTTCTTAAGTATTTCTAAAAGTTTAGCAATATGAAGCCAAATTTAAGCCTTCCATTTTCCCTTGAAAAAAGAAAAATGAGAAAGATTAAGTTCACATTTTAGAAAATTGACTCATAGTCATTCATTTAGGGTCATGAAAATTCAGCAAAATTGTATTTATGTAATAAACTGATTCTAGAAATTTTGTAAACTTTTTCAAAGCTTTAAGAAATGTATCAGACAGATGATATTCAGCTGATTATTTTGTTTTGTTGTTTCAAACCTGTTGAGCCATCTGGCTTAGGCCAGTTTGTTTGAAGAGTAGCAATACTGTCTTTACTTAGCACTGGAGGAAATATAACTTTCCAACAATATGGAATCTTTATTGTGCTGCATGTAGTATCAATTATTGTTGGTATACACCACTGTAATATAAATGAAATACCCTTAAGCTTGGTGTAAAACACCAATCAATCAAACCTATTGATTCACTTTATACCTGGGAATAAGCCTCGATTTTACTGTACCATAGGCTGTTAAACTCCTTACTTGTAGTCAAAACAATGTCTGGTTTGTTTCAGTTATAACTTTGAAAAAAGTCATATCCATAATTGTAAATTCATTCATTTATATATAAAAATATATTATTATCACAATTTTTGTTATTTACTTTTAAATTTATATCTTATTGGTTGCCCATTACTTATTATTTTATTATATTAATGCAAAGGCTGCTTTAATCATTTTAATGGCTAAGAACCCTCAGGTATATGAGCGAGTCACAAGATGTGGCAATCGCAGGAGTTGTTTTTACAAGGTTTCCTCTCGGTTTTCCACCGTAATAAGGGCTGTGAGAGTGGACAATCCGTGGTAATATAAGTGAAATACCCTTGGGTACGACGTTGAAGCCCAATCAAACAAACAAACAAACAAATTATTGACTAGGGTGCATCATTGGAATAACACATGACGTAGCCAATAGGGGATCAACTGGAATGAGTTTTTCTGTACAAAGTACCAATATTTTATTTCTATTTTTTCCAGCCTCAACCTGAACAGATGTCTGGTACTGGCCCCACCCTCATGCCCCCTGCCCCAGATAAACAGTTTTTAATTTCCCCACCCGCCTCCCCTCCAGTGGGATGGGAACCTGTTCTTGAAAACACCCCTATTGTCAACTACGACTTAATAGCGGCACTCTCTAAACTTGGTCCAGGTACACGTAAGTACATGTTAAATTTATTATTATATGTACTCTATTGTGCTAAGAATTTGGTGGCTGTGATTCAGTGGTTAGCGTGTCAGACTACTGATCCTCCATCCCCACAAAATCTAGTCTCCTTGTTGACCCCAGATATATGAGGGAGCAACACAAAGTGCATCCATCATCCCAGGGATGGTTTTTACAAGGTTTCCAAACAATTTTCTATCAAATTTAAGTAATACAGATTGAGGAATGGGCAGTGTGTCATTATATTAAATAGTATACCCTTGAGAAAGACATTAAACCCCAGCCAAACGCACAATTTTGTTTAGGTACAAACTGGCATTCACAGGCCTGGATGAAATTACATGTTGAAGAGTCACAAGGCCTTTGTTATGATTACCCTATTCTGTACTTGTAATTTCAGTAGCCTTACAAAAAAAAGGTTCCATGTCATAAAATATATCATCACCATTTTCTTATCCAAGTGATGTTGAGAGTATAAACTATGTTAAATGAGGACGCTCTGAGTACTGGTAGTGATTTCTGACCTAAAAGCTCTAAACTGTAAGACCACAAGCAGTATGTTCTGTGTGCTGTCATTCAAATGATAGATGGATTGATGTAATTTATATCCCCCAACAAACAAACAAAATCCAGGTGATATAATCCCACAGTTTTTCCATCTCGTCAAAGTGATATTTGAATATTTATTAAAATCAGTCATGACTAAAAAAAAAAAATTGTTTAGTAATATATTGTTTGGTTTTCATGATTCAGGTGAAACACACGAGCTCCACCCACCATCTGCCAATCAACCAGGTATCGTGGTACACCTGTGTGAAGACCTTGACATACCAGGACAAAGACCTAAAATAATGCAGACACGGTGTCCCGAGCGAACGTGAAGAAAAAACAATAACAATGGTATAATAATAAAGATTATGCTGTAAGCGGACTGTCATTAGAGTTTGACACCAAAGTAATCTTTCGATGATGGCATATTCACAACAGTGACTATGGATGCTCACAGGAAAGATGGGAAGGCTTATGTGGCCAAACTCACAGAATTGGTGCTCTATCACATTTCTTCATTGATCATCATTGCTGCTATTATAGTTTAGATTAAACGGCATTAAATCTTGTTTAATTTTTTAAGGTTACAAAAACAAAATTAAAAATCTTGATCAGAAACATTGCAGTGTGTACAATGTTTAAAGCTGTTTATCAAATACCTTGCCTTGGTTGATTTCTGGTTGATAGATTTTTCGGACCAGTTTACAATAAATCAAAGAAAAAATAAGTCACAATTTTAATTTTCATATTAACCTATTATTTTATTTTTTTTAAGGTTTTTTGTTTTTGTTATTGGGTTATTTTTTTTTTTTTCCTTACACAGAAATCTGTGAAAATAAACAAAAATTGGAAACTAGTAACCTGATTAATTTATTAAGTATTTTATATCTGTACATATATTTTCATTATTGACAGATGGACTAATATAATGGGATCGTTGGGATTAATAACAATTCATAATATTTTACATGGTTATTTCCTTATGTATAACCTCACATCAAAGAAAGGCAATGCCTGATGGTGGATTGATAAGTTAATCAAATTAGTGTAAAAAGTAATTCAGTATCATTCTTCAGAGTTGTTACTATACTAAACAACTGTTCTGATATGTAGCTTTTTATTTCTTAAGTTAACAGAAATTAACATATTAGAATTTCCACTGACAAGCTTAACATAATAGAGTAAGGTGACTCCAAGGACGAAAACTTCATATTGACTCAATATTTCGGTTTATTATCAAACCATCATCGGGAGTCACATAATTTAGGGCAAAATACTCCTGATGATGGTTTGATAATTAGAAATTAACATTTACTCCATCATTTGTAAATATCACTCTTCTGTCATTTTGTTAATTTTTTTCTTAAATTTTACACAAGAAATCTACATCTGTGAATATATGTCTGTTACCAGTTGTATTGTAAAAGAGTTTGTATGGTGTTGCTAAAGGCAGTTTTATACGTACATGTGCTTGTAGCTTACAAGGTGGTTCAAATATAGACATACAATTGTATTAAAGCATTCTGATGTAATTTGCCAAAACGGTAAAATTATATGTAAATATTGACATATTTAAGAAAACATTAAGAAAACTGATTAATCTGAATATTGAAGCCATGGTATTTTAGATTCTCTTGTTTTGTTTCATCTATTTGGCTGTCATCAGGAATATGTCTCCATGATTGTTAATAATGCACATGTGTTTTCTAAATAATTTTTTGTTAAACAGATATTTGGAATATTGAACAACACAAAATTCTGATTAGTCACATCTCTGAATTTATTTCTTGTACTTAATACCATGCTTATGCTTCCTTGGAAGAAAAGCAAAAATTGAATAGCCAAATTAAAAAAACAATTTCAGAAAAACCCTATAATGTAAATCATCCAGTGTATAGAGCGAAATACCAGAATATTGAATGTCTTTTTGAACGAAGACTTGCATATATTTAGTTACTTTTGTTTTAGTTTATCTCAAAGATCGGTGGTCGTACTTCGTTATACAAAACATATGCAGACCTGCCTACCTGGTGTATTCTGGAGTATTTTGGTCACATAATTTAGGTTGAATACACCAAAATGCCATCAAAATAGGCACACAAATTAATATTCTGTACTATGCTGTAAAACAATTTACATAAACCCATAAATTTTTTCTAGGGTAGGCATGTCTACGTAAAGGTATGTAGCTACGACTGACAACCTTGGCTCCGCTCTCTCAACCATGTCTACCTGTTCACATTTTGATTTGAATGCTACATGTACCAGTCACAGCAGTCTCGTGAATCATTAGGATAATTTTATCCCACATATTCATCGTTTTTATACTCATTTCATTCCATAGATCTATTATTTATGTGTATCTTTATTGTATAAAAACTTTTTTTTTGTTGATATGTATGTTCATATGAAGTGTATGATCTGTTTTATGTCTGTAATATTTTCTATGAAAAATACATGCATAATAAATACTCTAGACTGAGGGCTATTTTTGTAAGCCTGAAATTTACCACTGGAGTGCGTCTTTATATTTTGAAAGAAATAAACTTAATTATCGATAAACATGACGTAACAGTTTAAAGTTTTGGGGTTTGATTTTTTTGATTTGTTTTATTTCCCGTCATAATAAATGCAAACAAATGAACACCCGCAAAGACCATTGGCTAACGTTCGATTTAATATTCAACTGAGTGCACATGTATGATGTATATATCTGTCCATCATCAGAGGTGGGATATGTTCTTGTGTATGTTAGGACATGTTCCAGTGTGCGCATCGGAATATATTACAGTGTAAGCATCGGAATATGTTCCATTGTATATTGGGATATCTTCCAGTGTGGGCATCGGAATATGTTCCAGTGTAAGCATCGGAATATGTTCCAGTGTATAATGGGATATGTTCCAGTGTGTGTTGGGATATGTTCCAGTCACTTCCAATCACTACTCAGGGGCTCACAGGGTGCGAGTTGACATTCAGGAGTATATGATGGAGTCCCATAAGGTGACTCCTGTAACTGCTGGATGATTTTTACAATGGGGGAATTCTCTGCGATATTATTGAATTCCGTTATGTAACTATACGATTTCTAGCATACTTTGTAGCCATGCCTGTTATTAAGGTGCAAGGAATTTCTGTGCAGATACTGGAACAGCTCCGTCTCATTTGGATTAAAGTATCATTAATTGTAATGAATAAAAATTAATAAAAATGTCTAGGCAAGGAACAGCTAAGGCAATAAACTGCTATAAGCGGTATGTTCCAAACATAAACATGCTGCCTTCACTGGAAGAACAATGATGTCTCAATACACCAATGCAAATTTGTTGTTGTTCTTGCGGCTATTTATTATTGGCGTGACTCTCAGTTTAGCCAGTAACTCCCATAGATGTACTTCCACTAACTCTAGGCTAACCATGACTACTTACTATTTTGTGTTCAGTGATATCAAATGTTTTTATAACTTTTGGCAATTCCTAAACCAAAGTACAAATCAGATGTATCACACTAATTGAGTTTTGTATTTCAAAAATTGCTAAATTTCATTATTTTGTGATATGTAATGTCTTCATATGTGTTTTGTGGCTTTTCAGTATTTCCCTTTCACACTCGGTTGTAAAAATTATATATCAAACATTTGTTTACATTTTCAATTATATAATAACTGGCAAATGTCTGAAAGTTAAGAAGTTTTACGGTAAACCAATGACGACTCCTGGACAATCATCCAGTCTTACCAATTTACACCTAATAACTAATACTGACCAGCTAGATTGTATTCTGGAGCTTGATATTGATATATATACTAGTTCAAGGGATTGTTAACATTTAGGACCAAAATTATTAACAAAGTAGCTGACAGGTCACATAGGTTAAACTTCAGCTGAATTCATAAGTATTTCTTGTGTAAGTTCATTCTAACATATGAATGATTTTAAAAAATGCAATAATGTCCCTCACTGGGTTATAATTTTGCCCTCCAATAGTTTATTCAGAACTGAATCACTTTTTTTTTAAAATCACTCTGAGCAAAGGACTTTTAAAAAAGGCCACAATAAACCAATGTATTTCACAGCTTTTTTGAAAGAGACAGAAGACTGCATTAAGGTGCACTTCTGGCTTAATTATCATTTATTCTAGGCAAAGCGTCATGTGACATTAAAAATAACACATTGGCTGACTGCCATTGGCTGACAAGTAATGCTAGAAAGTACAAGAACAGCCTATCCTGCACCTAACTTGAAAACTGACTGTTGTGTGAAGGCTTGCCTAAATGATTTCACCCCCAACTCAATATGTAATAACTTCTATGAGGTTTCCTAACTCTTTGTAATTGCATATGCTTGTAATCATATATAATTTGTACTTCATACAATTTGTGGGTGGATACATAATGACATTGCATGTGAGATCTGTAGTTGCATGTTGAAAAAGATTGATGAATTGTTTCCCTATCAGAAAATACTGTGCTTAATTATGATATTAATAGCCCAAATCTATCACGTAAAAGACGCAGGTCATCATGACTGTAACACACGTTTTATAAATACAATTTTTATTATGATGACCGCATGTGGCATTACAACATTTTTTATTGGGCCTTTTTCATCCATAAACTAATAATTTATATTAAAGACATTACTTAAATTTAGTGTTAAGACCATTCCTGGTTTTCTGGTGACAATTTCTGTGTATGATTCAGCCTACATATAGTTTAACATTTTACACTACACATTTTAAAATCATTGATGTTTCATTTTCATTTAAATCACGACTCATTTGATTCTCTCTCACTTATCCATGTGCATGTGCATATGATGTTTAAAATGTTACTCATGAACTAGAAGTTTTATATCTTAACCAATAAATATAAGGAGCTTTGCCAGCGTGGCTTAGCGCTTAGCGTGTCTGCTAACTAATCTTACATCTATGTACCGTTCATGTGTTCGAGTCCACCTAATGACCATCAGATATACGAGTGAGTCACTCGGCTCCGACAATCACAGAGGTTTCTTCCCAATTTTCCACCTTATTTAAGCAAGAAGCGGTGTGGGCAATCTGTAATGATAAAAGTGATATACTCTTGAGTATGGCGTTAAACCCAAATCAATCAATATATGCTGTAGCCACATTACTCTTTGATGATGTTTACTTCGCATATATTTATGAACTAAAAGTGATTGATTGGTGTTTAGCACCATTCTCAAGAGTAGTTCACTTACATGAAACACCAACAGTAACTACACTTACATGTACAGACAATTTAAAATCTTTTGCTATGTTTTGACCAAATTTGAAAAACACTGTCAATTATACAGTCAGAAGAAAAAAATGTTTAAATGATGTTTTGTGGAAAAAATTCCAAAATATTGGGTGATCTCCAGTCCTCCATGACAGTCCCATGTTACAAGTCCCTGTACTAACACTTCACCTGTGTTTCTGATACATATAGTTATTGGTGCTTCCTCTTTATCCAGACATGTGGTTTGAGGGATGGGGCGGTGTCGTAGCAAAATGAACATTTTATTGACCATTGTTGTTAATTAATTTTAGCCACTCGATTATTTGTAAACCATAGGAATTTAACTGAAAGTCCTTTAAATGTTGTAAAACTATAGCATAAGTGTAAAAACTATGACATTTATTATTTATTAAATATTTTAAAACATTATTTTATTGGTATAGAGCTGATTGTGCGATTGACACTAAACTAAGTATGGAAATGTTTAAAGAATATGGGTTTCTTTATCAAACAGCCAGTCATCTGAATCAGCAAATTTTCAAATCTTGTTAAATGATCAGTAAATTAAAGCATTGTTGAATTTTGTTATTTTTGTTTTAATATTTTTTTATTCATGTTTTAATAGGGGGGGGGGGGGGAGTTTTAATTAATAATTTAAGTTAATAAATTAAATGTTGAATATAAATTACTGTATATCTTTTCAACATTAAGTTTAATCAATATCTGGAATTTGGTTTCTATGTTATAACTTTTGTGCAGTGTGGCTAGGCCTTATACCTGTGTATTTATGATTAGAAGTTCTGCTGTGTTGATGAAATTAGTAAGATATTAATGTTATTTTAAAGCAGTAAGTTCAATTTTGCCTTTTCTTGCAAGAATAATGTTGGGATAAAATAGGCAGGCCTAGCCCACCTCCCTAGATAAACCTAGAAATGTTAAAATGTGACTTTTAAATATAATAAAGAAGGGACAACATTCCAAACTGTTTAAAAAAAAAAAAAACAGTGTATGACACAATTTGAGCAAAACTTTACAAGAAATAAGAAAATCTGCAGTCTTTGTCTACTTTTTGTTTTATATATATTCTCAATGAGCTTTCAAATCTCATAAACCATGGTGTAATCTTTGGGTTCATTGGTGTAAATTACAATAATCACAATGTACTTCTAAGGGGGTAATTTTCTTATTAGGTCTGATAAATCCTCTTTTACCTAGCCACTTTTCTTTATTTTGATTCTCAGGCTATTTCCTTATCTTTGTTAGCGAATTCTAACTTTTATTTTCTTGCTTTGGACATTCTAATTTATTTTATTTGAATACTCTTAGCTTCAGTACTTTTGGCGGGAAATCTGTTTATTTAACATTAAAAGACACAGTGCAATATAGGAATTCCATATGTAGACAAAAGTGAAATTTGTGTATAAATTGTATGACCTTCCTTTATAACTTTACTATTTGTTGTGATAGTTATCAGCATTAACATTTTACTTACAGTTTATTTGTTTGTCTGTGTTTACTCATTATTTTGCAATTCTGTCATTTGTATCCACAGTTTTAATTTGTTTCTTTCTTATGTATCTATGTAGTTTTAGGATGTTTTGATTGTGTAGAGCCAGATTATTCTTTTAAGTATCCTGTAATTGATGAACTGTTTGAATTAGTTTTGCTTACCACTTTAATAGTTTAGTTGCTTATAAGTGTGACAAAATTTCTAGGTTTTTAGCATCCGAGTTCTTGGAGACTGATTCCAAATGTGCAATTCAAAGACCAATGTAGAATATTTTGAGGAATTCCTGTAAAAATGAATATATATTCTTAAACTGTTTCTACTTTGGTTTCGGCCGCTCTGACATTATTAAAATACATTTCAGAACTATCTTGCTTGTCTGTTAAATCATTTCATATGTAACATGAACATGAAGTGATAGAGTGTGCACTTATTAAAACCTACATTGTGTGTGCTTATTAAACCTATTTTGATGTAATGTGTACACCATAAGTTACATGAGCAAGTCACACGATGTAGCTCTAGCAATCGTAGGGGTGGTTTTTGCAAGGTTTTTCACCATTATTAGGCAAAGAACAGTTGGACAATCCATCATCCTATAAGTGAAATATCCCTGAGTAAGACACCATTGAGTAAGAAGTTAAACCCCAATCAAATAAAACATAAGTAACAGTTTGTGAGATTTGGGATGTTCTCAACACATATAATTGAAGTACTGAAGTGATTCTTTGTTAAGTTTCAATGAAAATTGCAACACTACAAAGCGGTCCTGTGACAGTATGATCTTGTGAAAAATGTTGAACAATGGCCAGTTATGTTATGTTATATTAAAAATTTCTTCACACAAAGTTTTTAGCTATGCATAGACCCTTACAATTGACTCAAAGAGTTCTGAAAAATCAACACATAAAAAATGCAGAATGTGATGTAGCCTTTAATACAATTTAATAAAATACATATTATAACAGGTAATGAGCCACCTGGGCGTGGATATGTACATAACTTACAGAGAACATGTATGGGAGTTTTGAAAGATGAAAGGCAGAACAATTGGTAATATCAGTGTCATGTTATTGTTGTTGTGAGCCATATCAATACCATACCATGTTGCCAACGGTAACCAGAGTGTGTGCTCCCCAACACACATGGTTGCCAAAAATTTTATATGCCCAAGCTTATATAAAAAAAGGATCTTCTCTGATCAAAAACAAGCAAAAATAGGGGTACTATTGTCTGATGAATTTGAGACAGGAATTCTGGTATTAATTTGGTATTACCAACTTATAGTCTTTCAAGCACCTGGCCCTGGGGATCGTTTCACAAATTGAACTTAGCTTACCTTGGACATAACTGTCATGGCAACACTAAGTCTTCAGCGCTGGTCGTCATGGTATACGTTTAAAGTAAGCTGAGATCGATTTGTGAAAGGGGTCTTTGTGACTTATTAAATACAAAGCTGACCATTATGTCTATAAACCCATGGTATTTACATCTAACACATGAACATACGTAGGACTTGTGGAATTCTCACTTTAGAAAGAGAAAAGGTTGTTTGCTACCGTCTGGTCTCAAAGTTTGGTTTTATAACTTGTGTACTACAAGTATGTAAAGATTATAATTGATTTACATGGATTGTTTTTCTTGTGAAGCAAATAAAACAGCACTTTGGAATTTAACCATGCCATACATTTTTCTATAAAGTACTAGAAGATTTTAATAGCAGTAGCTGCAATACTGCTTACATTAACTCATACCATCTTATCCCCAGTTTACACTCTATTAGACCCACATCCAGGTATCTGTCATGTGGTGAAGAATGCTATATATTGATAATTTTCAGCCCACACACAATGTAAACCAATAATTCTCACACACTATATATAATAATATTTCTCAGCCCACGGTATGACCATTTATGTAATTTGTAGTTTAGCAAGCAAAGAAAACTAATTTCTACTGCATAGGGCTGGTTGGTCAAAGTGATAATAAATTAAATCCATTGCTAGATTAGGTCGCCCCATGTTAAACAGTGAACCCTTATCAACTGTAAGTAGTTTGATCTGGTGGTAAATGCTAATACTCTTTCTACTTACAGGTTGCACAGAAAATACGTACAATTGTGAAATTTGAAAATTTTTGTAATTAAAATACGCCTACAGCTACGGTAGCTTACACATTACAATCTAACAAAAAAACTCCATATTTATTGTAAAATAATTTAAAATACAATTGAGACATGTATACATGATGCATATCTGAATGACTTGTTTTCGTGGAATTTTTAAGATGTGACAGATGTTTGCAACTTGTTGGATTTATTGACAACAGACGTTTCAGTTCAGATGTCTCTGAAAAAAGATGCTAGTATCTGCATCATAGGTTTTTTTCGTCAGTACCTGCAGATGTTGAACATTTATAAAACCTTGTAATGTAACTCGAGGTCACACAAAAAAAAATGTGCTACTAAAGAATGACTGACTGATTTATTATTGCTTCACACCGTAATCACAAGAGTGCTAAAAAGTATTTTTTTTTATAACAATCAGAAAAAAATGAATACTATTAATCTGAGGAAGAAATAAACCGTGTGATCAAATCTAGCCATGCAGAAATAAGTCGGATTAGACAGACTTGGTTATTCCGGTGATTATTGATTACAATGAGATTGGCACGACATGTGATATGATGAGGAACATCTCTGCACATGTAGCGAACACATAACAGCCACGTGAATGATTTAGCGAACTCAATTAAAGACTAGTTTCCCTGTTCACCAATTGGGTGCTAAATTGGTTTTAGGGGGTATGGGTGAAGGATAAACTCTTAAGATTTTACACAGAGTTTAAACTTTAAAGATTTTAGAAATTGAATCTTTAAACGGTTGAAAATAAAATATCTCGTCTTCTTAGAAAATGATATTACACGTTTCATAAGATTCATTATTTTTCATTCAATTTGTTTAAGTGACGAGGGTTTAACAGTGTACAAATACACTCAAAAGTTCTCCAGCAATAGGATTTAATTATTTGCTGTGCATTTGTACAATTTCTGTTTCACATCATTCAAATTTAAAGCAACTTAAAGGTAATTTTTATCTGATAGTTTGCATGTTTGATTAGTGTTAACGTTGTAGTCAAGAATATTTTACTTATATGACGACGGATTGTTCACTTTGTTACAGCATGACATTATTTTATATTGACATGGAATAGAATAACCTATTCTGAAACTGGACAACTGTTGTATTAAAACTCTGTGTTTCATAAAGAAAATAAGCCTGTTAATCTGTGGCATAGTAATAGAAAAGCAGATCTTTGACGCAGAACAGCTTGAAATAGATACCAGAAGTGTTATTAAATGACAGGGAAGGTATTTCAGACAAAAAAAAAATATCATAAAACAGATATATAGTTCAAGGAGATAATAAATTACATATGATAGCTTAAAAACACCCACTCATTAACTACAACCAATGATATGATCTACTTTAAACCCATACACTGCCCCCTGAAGAAAACAAAAAAACCCAAGCAGAGCTTTTGTCATAACCTAACTGAAGTCATTTTTTTTATTTCAGACAACTGTAACCCGTCATAGCTATATAATTTATGGAATTTTGCTACATATTTATTATAGGCCTATATTATAAATCGTCTGCAAGTGTCGAGTCATTATATACTTATCAGAATTTTCAGCAACTCAAAATTTATATTTTGTTCAATGAAAGGTAAGTTATTTATGCTGGTTCTGAAAATTACTTTTATGTTTACTTCATTTTCCCAATTACTTTGTTATTATCTTTGAATTAACACACAGCACTTTGGATAAACCAAAATAACATTACATGAACTGCACCTTTAATTGATAAAATCATCCTGGCCAGCTGTTGCAACAAAAATTAGTTGTTTTGGAATTAACTTAAAAAAAAAAAATAGATAAAAAGCAAACAAAATAATATCAATAATCTGAATTGCCACTGTTTAGTTTAATGTACATGTTTTTAAGAGGAAAACAATAACGTGTACAGATGAAAAGGAAGCATTTCACAAAGAAGAAAAAAAGGACAATGAAGGCCATTTTAAGTTTTCTTTATTGATATGATTTCAACCCACATAGTTGCTAATTATTTTGAAATATTGGACTTTGGTGAAGTGGTCAATCATAAATGCTGTGTTTGAATACAAAATATCCATGCTTCCGTTTTATTCAGCACGGGTTCATCATAGCTTACAAATTCCAAACCGTTATAAGAGCTGTTGGGTTTCACCTGCTGTAGTTCTTCTCCTCGCGCCATCTTGATTAAACTATGACAGGATATACACTTGTCCCGGGAATTTGTTTACAAGCCACCCATTCCCAAGTGTTTGTGACTAATACAAAAGCAAAATAGAGTTATAGCTCAACAAGATTACAAACTAGATCATGGACAGTATCTAAGTCCAAATACAATCAGCAATATCAACAGAATTGTTTGAGAACATTAATTAAATAATTCCAATCTGAAACATGCAAGTTCTCTTCTTTGTTTTTATGCCATTAGGGAACATAACTCTGGCATTGATGCAAACACTGTGTTTTTAAATGAATTCCAATGGTCAGAGAGATCTGGCTCACAATGCTAATAGATTTGATGGTTTGGATATATGATTGTTGGTTGATGTCCATAATAGATTAAACCCCTAAATATCCATGGTCAAATTACACTCTGTGTTGTATTTTCTGTCCACTTTATTTCTCTGCATCAGCTATGCGGTAGAGGTAACAGACCAGGACAGCAGTGGCACTAGGGGTCAACCTATAGAATGGTGACTCCTTGTTTCTTGTAGTACATGTAGGCCTATTGAACAACTATTGACTTGGGTTAATTTTGTTATAAAATCAGCATGCTCCTGCAAACTAAATTATGACGGCCTTCAAGAAACGTTAGATAATAAACCACAGTGTTTCTTTGTTTGATTGGGGTTTAACGCCGTACTCATGGGTATTTCACTTTATATGACAACGGATTGTCCACTTCACACTGTTCCATGCCCTATTAGGGTGGAAAACCGAAAGGAAACCTTGAAAAAAACCACCCCTGCAATTTTCAGAGCCATATCTTTTGACTCAACTCACATATCTGAGGGTTGACAGACCCTCGATCCCGGGAAGGGTAAATCGAAGTAGGCTTTAGAAAGAGCTCTCTAAGCCATGACTGTGGACCCACCACATTAAGTGGAAATAGAGACTAGGAATACCTGAACAAACCACTGGTTTAATGATCATTATAAGATGGTCGTTCGCTAAGTAGAACAAAACGTTGACTAAATCAGGAATTGCCTATTTTGTAAGTGAATTGTTAATTAACCTGAACAGCATAATCAACTTCTATATATAACTAGTGTGTTTAAAAAGAAACTATAAAATTGTATTTAAAAACGATGTATTTATTCCCACAAAATGTACAATTATGGCTGAAAAAATGGATTCAGAGTTTTGATACCAGATGAAACTATAATAGGCGATAAACTTATCAGAGTACGTTCTGAAAAATGCCACAAAAGTGCTTTTTCAATGGGGCTTACCAGTGACGAAAAAGGGAGATATGTCTGTTACTAATTTAACTGGAAGTGCCCAGTATGCTATAGACTAGTAATAGCAACAGTTGAATTACTTAGTTAGTCAATGACATACATGTAGGTGTGTAAGGGGGCAATGTCTGTTATATGAGTAACAGATTTATCTCCCTTTTGTCACTGGTCAACCCTATTTAACACATTACTCTAAAGTTAAACAACATTCAAGACACAATACAGGTTTTAGGGCATGAACTTGGAAAAAACATTCAGAACCCTAATAACTAACATTATAGACTGTTTTGCAAATCCAAAAAAGTTATGGGCTTTTAAGATTTGTCGTTAACAGTGTGTTACTGCTGGTGTTGCCAGTAAAGAACATGACAAAACAGATCTGTGTCCCCCTACATTTAATACTAGTAGGCCTATGTATTCTGTAAATTAAACTGTAAACAAATATGAAGTTTTGATGTTTTTTAATTTCATCATACCTTGTGTTTAATGGAGGTTTTCAAACAGATAACACACTTTGATAACAAAATGACTGACAGCATTGTGTACTGTATATCTGTTCGAGTTGCCAGCAATGTTGTCCAGCGAGCTTGTATTTAAGCACTCCTGAAGAATCGGTGGTCAGAAAGGTAGTTTTACTATTAGTATTGATCATCCTTACCAACAGATTAACTATTCCACCCAAAAAATACTACTGGGTAATAACACAAAGCTTAGTCCACTGTCACATCAATCTGACCTTAACAGTTCTTAAAGTCTTGATTGGTGCAATTCAGATTTGACAGCAAGGCGTACTGAAGAGGGTGGATTAAAATTGCAAAATTGACCAATCACATTGCCCTGTCCCAAACCTGGTTTACAAATACTAAATTTTCTGTTGATGATCCAGAATTTGCGAACTGGTTGTTTGCTTTATTTTATCATTGCATATCTGGTATTTGTCCTGTAGCATATGCTATGCCGACAATATGCTGTCGAAACTTTACAAAACACATTCTAAGACTTATATGCAGGTCTAGCTTATCTCTGTTCGATTAGATTTTTATCACAGTCTCTTGTTACATGGTATTTAATTGGCCAACTAGGATGGTGACCATTTATGAACCTCAGCAAGCCTGACCCAATTAAACACTCTGTTGTTGGCCTTGACATCAAATCTTAATTTACAACAAAAAATAAAGAGCTTTTTAGAACTGAATTCATTGAGGTTAGTGTCACATGTAATATTGACTCGGGTCTCTGCAGATGCTAGTCAGCATGATTCGTCTGCCAAGAATTAACAAGGTTTATCTGTTTTTGTTTAAAAAAATGAATGTGTAATTTCAAACAACTGCAGAGATAACTAGATCTATTTGAAGCATTTGATCTTCCTGTGGCATACTGTTACTGTAAGTACCTGTATATCAGAGTAGGATCACATGTTATAAATACACCAAGTTAATTCTGAAAGTGTTTGAATTACTAACTCTGTCGAAAATAAACACAGATAAACCTTGTTAATTCTGGACCGACGAATTATGTTTAACTGCAATTGTACTGAATTTGTCCTTTCTTGAGAGAATGAGAATAAATTGCTTAATATCGTTGTATGTCCACATAAAAGCAAAATTTAAGTTAAAAACCAAAAATAAGAATAATAAAAAAATTAGCGAGCCCAACAGACATACATTGGTGAATAATAACAGAGCGTATTGTCCCTATTGTGTGCACAGGATTTGCTTTCAAGGTAATTTTTATACACAATGTTTTCAAATTTTGCTGATATAAAGAAAATATACAGTATATGAAATATTTACACAGAACAATGTCTGTACATGCCACTTATACTATGTACAGGATTGTAATAAAACAGTTAAAACACATTGACTGAAGAAGACCGTAGTGATATGGTTTACCAACACAGGGTCATGACAAGTGCCCCTTATCTCTTGTTTTAGCTGCCATGGATTGTTGGAAGCATCTATATATAAGGAAACTTCCCCATGGTAAATTTCGCTACCTCAGTGCAGGAAGGTTCAAAGTGACATTTTCCAGAAATTTAGATTTGTGTACATCCGGGTACTGTAAATTGTAACAAATTCATTAGAAAAAGGGTGTAAGTCAATGCGTTCAAATATTGTCTTTAAGTAGAAATGAAAATACTTGTAAGTCGGAATGTTCTGATCAGCTAAGTTGACACTAAGGAAACAGCGAAGTAAAATAAAAACAAATATTGACTTTGTGAGTTGATTTATTTGTTTATATATCTTGCGGAAAGTCGTCTTATGCATTCAGTTACAACCTTTGAAGGCGATTTGTTTTCATAAATGATTAAGTACAGAATTTGTTGTATGTGACAAACACCACAAACTCAACTCACACACTGTTGTGTGAAATTGGGTCTATAATCTATGTACATTGATGTTACAAACGTTTTTCATATTGAATAATTTGTATTTCTTTGGTGGGCCCAAACATTAAAATTCAATTTCTTCATTTTTTCTGTTTTACACTTAGAACTTTTCTGCACTGAAGTAGCGATTTCAGAACTCCTTAAAAAAGCACGATCAAAGTGGTTTCTAGAGCCAACATGGTTTCTGAAAACGTATAGGCACAAAAAAAAAAGAATATAAACCAAAATCAGTTTCAATATATTGATTCCTGAAAAGGTATAGGCGCCCAAAATAGTAAAAGCCCACAACAATGTCAACATGTATGTGGATAATATTCATAATATCTGTGTTAAAAGCAAGTCGAGGGGTACAGAATCCTGGTATTGTCGGATGGATATGGATAGGAACCTGGCAAATAAAAGTCTAGAAACTCCCACGATGACACAAGTAATGACTGCCATGTGGAGAAAAGTGTTCCAATCCATTTTATACCCAATGTCTATTAACTATGAGTTTGCATCTCTCAATAAACATACGTACTCAGCACCAACAGAATTCAGGGATCTCTCAACAGCCTTCTTTGACTGGTCTGGGTGATAGGAGTAGGTTACTTGTCATTGGCGTTGAATACAGAAGTTGGTAGAAATTACATTTTTTTAAAAATTGTGAGATGCAAACTAAGAATTAAGTTTGTAACAGTAACAGAGTGTAGCGCTAATCCACTTAAAGAAATAGGCTACCAGATCTGTGTGTCAAATAAAGGAAGAATTTCGATACTGCTGTCATCGGGTGTTGTTACAGCTGTACTGGTGTTAGATCCGGACGTAGGAGTAGAAGAACCATTCTCTTTAACCTTGGGGATAGGTTTTACAGGTAGGGGCATTTTGCCATTGGTCAAACAGTTTGTAGGTGTGTTAGCTGGTGTTGATTTACCAGAGCTGGAATTTGATCCGTTACCAGGTTCATCAAACCCAAGAATGTCCCTTATGGCCTGGGGAACTTTCTTACATGACTTCAACTGTTGGTAGATTCCTTCCGCTTTTTTCAGGTTAAGTTCCAGGTCAATGGAGAAACACATGTCATTAATATGCTGAAAAATAAATAAATAAAATAAAAAAACAGTAATATATCTAATGTATATGAGGCATGGGATACATTGATCTTAGACAGTTTTTGTAAGCTGACTTGAAATTATTCCTTAATGGGTCAAGGATGTTGTTATTGGTGGTCTAAATGTGAAAACTAAGAGGAAAGGTCAGTGTAAATGTATCAGTTTGGTGATTATTATCATACCAACAAGTAAGTCAGTTATTTAAGGACATACATGCAGCTATTACCCGAAAATGATAAAAATAGTACTGGAAATGGGGCTACTCCCTGTAGCAGTCTCGGGCTTAAAATAAAAACTTATGCTGTTGTTTTTAGTCAAAGATAAAACATTAAAATAATTAGATTCAGGTCAG
Source organism: Mopalia muscosa (assembly GCA_031763545.1). NCBI lineage: Eukaryota > Metazoa > Mollusca > Polyplacophora > Chitonida > Mopaliidae > Mopalia > Mopalia muscosa. The sequence goes on along the minus strand of JARFOD010041048.1, from coordinate 2,975 downwards.
GTTCAGTGACATGGTATCTATTCAGCAAATACACATGTGCTAAAATCCACTACGAAACAGATTTATTTCTTGCCCATTAGATTACCTTCAAGATTTCAGTGAAACCAAACTTGTTTTCAATGAGCGTAGTTTTCTCCGTGTCTAGGATAGCCAGACAGATCAATAGGTGGAAATTCTTACATGGTTCACCTGTCCACATTACCTGCATAATCAGTCAAATAACAAATTTTTAAAATACCAAGGTTAGAAATAAAATTATAAATTCTTAAAATACTAGTTTGAGTGGGGTTTAACAAGGAGTGGAAAACCAGCCCTGGGATTGCCAAGGCCACATTGTGTGACTCATTCATATACCTGGTGGTTGACAGATGGACTTGACACCCTGAAGGGCACATCAATGTAGGATTAGTAAGCACACTAAGTCACTGCTGCTACCTGGTCATGAAATAAAGAACTACCATCGTCTAGAAGTTATAGGGTAGGTTTTTATTTTCTTGGTCAGGTAGTGGCCACATTCAATTGAGATAAGGTAAGAATAATTTGCTCTACATCAGGTGAAACTACTTATTCCAACAAGAGCTCAAGTGAGTCGCAATATACGCCAAAACTAATTCCAAGTCATGCCTTGTCACATGGAACAATCACACTTCGTTAGATTTGAATTCCACAAGAAGTTTCATCAGAAACCCAATTTACACTTTGCCATCAGGTGGCAAAATCAATCCCAAGTGACATCTTGTCACATGAAACACTTATATTAAGTTTGATTTGAATTGCACAATAAGTTTTCAAATTAATATAAACCCGAAGTTTTCAAGTTAACAACAGAAACCCAATTTAGACTTCACCATCAGGTGGCGCCACCTGTAAGTCAACAAATGGCAAAATCAATCACAAGTGATGTCTCATCACATGGAACACTCATACTAAGTTTGATTCAAATTCCTTAAGAAGTTTTCAAATTAACATACAGAAACAAAATTAAGACTTTGCCAGCAGGTGGCGCCACCTGTAGTCCGACATATGCCAAAATTAATCCCAAGCAACGTCCTGTCACACTGAACAATTACACTTAGTTTAATTTGAATTCCACAAGAAGTTTTCAAATTAACATACAAAAACCTAATTTAGACTTTGCCACCAAGTGTCCCATCAAATGACGGGCGTATAAAAAAAACTAGTTCTTAAAACATCTGGGTTAGAAATAAAATAACAGCACCAAATCCAAGTTAATAAATTTGACTAAAACATTACATAGATTGTTTTCTAGGTGTAATTTCTCACCTGTTAGCTACCTCAATTCATGAAGGAAACCAGTGTTGATGTTACTCGCAAATGATGATGCCGAAACCACCACAAGACACCACACAGATCAGTTTGGTGTTGCCCTTAGCTCTGAGAGAACCAGGGCCCTGGAAAGCTCTCTCATGTTATACAGAACCAAATTTAATTCCAGTGTCACTTTTCTAATACCTTTTCAATTTAATGTGTCTATTCTTGTATTGCTGATGCACTCACCTCCCATAACCTCATGATGTCAGGAAAAGAGAACTCTCTCTTAAACATAATCAGCAGCCAACGGAAACAGAAATAAAAATTCCCTGAGTCATGGCCCTCTGAAAAAAGTAATAGGTAATTTTTCATGTTTGGTCCCTAGTGGAAACATCAGGCCGAATTTGTTTCAAATTTTAAGAATTTTTGACATTTATCGGCCAAACACATCTTGTATCTAATTAAAACATTTCACTGACACATTGGCTGATGTTTTGAAAAAAGAACACACTACGGATAAATTTGGTTATGACGCAGGTCTTTGTAATTTTGATGTTAAAATTGATGTTACATGTTGTCACATCATAAATAAATTCATTCACATTTTTGAAAGAGCTGGTAAGATGCCAGCATTTTAACTATACTCAATATTAACAAAATTTGTCCTTTAAGTGGGTGATTTGAGGGACATTCCTGTCGCGGCGCACTGTGAGCTAAAGAGGAAACCTCGTAAAAACCACCCCCGGGATTGCAGGAGCCACAACATGTGACTCGCTCATATATCTGAAGGTCGACAGGCGGACTCGATTCGGTGAACGGTAAATCAAAGCTGGTTCAGTTGAGAAAGCGCACACGCTACCACAAAGCCACAGGCCTCCATGCAAGTAGAATTCTTGAATAAAACACACTTGAATAGCACACTACCACGCCTCATGAGAGAACTACTTTGGAGTTGTCTACAGAAGAAAGACAATAAAGTGGGATACCACTCTCCGAGCCGTAGTTTTTCAGAAAATGGTATAGACACACATAATCAATGTGACTGTTTACGATCTGAATACAATTATATCCATGATGCAGAATCACACATCTTAAACAAGAGCTCAAATGAGTTGCAATATACGCCCGAAGAAATCTTGTCACATGGAATATTAAAATTGAGTTTGAATAAGATCCACCGGGTGACAGCATGTCTAGACAAGAATACACCAAACAAAATCCTACACGGCATCTTTGACATGTGGAATAGCTTAACTCTGTCTTGTTTAATGGAACGGTCATACTAAGTTTGATTCGAATTCCAAGTGGCATCTTGTCACACAGAACAATTATATAAAGTTTGATTCGAATTCCACAAGAAGATTTAAGTAAACACACAGAAACCAAATTTAAACTTTACCACCAGGTGGCGCCACCTGTAGGTTGACACACGCCAAAACCAATCCCAAGTGATGTCTTGTCACAGTCATACATGTGCTAAGTTTGATTCCACAATTCCACAAGAAGTTTTCAAACTAACATACATAAAGAAATGAAATTTAGACTTTACCACTAGGTGTCGCCACATATAATACGACATATGCCAAAACTAAAGCCACGTCTTGTAATATGAAACAATCATATAAAGTTTGATTCGAATCCAAAATTAACACACAGAAACGAACTTTTGACTTTGTCACCAGGTGGCGCCAGCGGTTGTCCCA
>JARFOD010041047.1:0-40768 GCA_031763545.1 Mopalia muscosa | reverse complement strand
GAGACAGTATCAACCCACCAGCCATTGGTACTTTATCGAAACGAGACAGTATCAACCCACTCAGCCATTGGCACTTTGAAACGAGATAGTATCAACCCACCCAGACATTGGTACTTTATTGAAACCTGACAGTATCAACCCGCCAAGCCAGTGACACTTTATGGAAACCAGACAGTATCAACCCATCCAGACATTGGTACTTTATTGAAATGAGACAGTATCACCCCATCCAGTCAGTGAGACTTTACTAACATTATAATCAACACTTCTGCCAGTGTAACAACACCTCACCAAGCCAGTGACACCAGTAATGACACCCAAACCAGTTAGCGGTATATTAAAGAAACCTCCCATATCATTTTATGGAGGATATAAGCTAGACAACTGACTGTTTGATTTGGTTGAACCTAAGTAAGGGTATTTCACAGTGTTCACCATTGGTAGAAAACGTTTTACCCCCAATGTGCTCTGCAGTAACTAAGGTATATGTTCTTTTCTTGCGTAACAGATGCAAGCCTAGAACCTGAATGGTACATAGAGACGTACTTGGTGCATCAAACTACTACCCTTTAAGCCGTAACTCCAAAGGCTGGTAGAAACTGCTCCTTAACACATGGACTATGTACTAGGTCAGACTCCTGAAGCATGGTCAAACAAGATATTTTATGCAAAATAATAAATAACTCCCATGTAAAATTTGCATCTAGTTTATTTACACACCATAAAAACGAACAGAACCTTTCCTCAATTTAAATACTGTACATGATATAGTACATGAAGAAGCTTCACTTTAGGCCACGTCCATACTTTCAATGTATTGAGCTGGAAATGGACTACACATATCATGTTACAAAACATATAATATAAAAATTATCTTGTTATTAAAAAAAGTTGCTTTTTATCACTGATATAAAAATTCACAAAAATAACAAAGTTACAAATATGTTTGCACTTTTGTAATTTTTTAATGATGTTTAGTTTGTGAATATTATTATAATATTATGAATGACTATACAATCTGTATACCTGCATAAATAGGTGTAATAAAGAGAACAGCAGCCAGTTAAATCCCTGTCTTACACTTAATGACATTATTTTGTTGTAACCATTAGTTCCATTGAAAAGTTTAACATATCGGTCATACACAAGTAATGTAATTCCGAAAAACGATAATTCTGTATTATTTTGTTGTGAACTGATACATGATACCCACCTGCAAACAGCAAACAGACATAAATTTAAGTCCCTAAACTAACTTAAGACATGCTTTCAAACGAGACAAGATGTAGTTTAAATGTTTATAACCTTGTAAATATGCTTGGGAGTTATGTTTATTTATAAGCATAGAGGATCAGTTGGGGTGAAAAAATCACACAGACAAACTTTGTAGAAAAAAATATGAATAAAAAAAAAATTGGATTGTACCATTACTTTTCTAATGTACCTTGCACCAAATATAAAGATTGTCTGTTTGTTAAATGTCAATCAAACAGGCAAACAATCCATTGTATTTTGAGCAAGGTACATGAGAAATAAGGCAACATTCCAAATTAACATCATTTTGACGAAAAAAATGTGAATGAAAAATTAGTACATATTGCGCACATCTCCCCGGTTAAACAAATAAGTACAATTTAAACTATCTGGCCGCATATAACACATTGGAGTGATTGGTTAGATAGCACACAGGGAATCTATATAGCTTCTTTTTTCTTATTTGTATACCAGTGAAATGTCAGAATATTCACCGCAATGTAATAACACGTTTATTAATGCTCTCTGAACTTTGACCCAACCAGAACTACTTTTTAAGTGACCTCTGCACAATTCAATTTGAAAGAGTAAATGGGTGAATTTTGTGTTGATTGCATTACTACAAAGATGGATATACTGAATTAATAAACCGACCAGTCAATTTGTAATATTTATTTAAAAATATATTTCAATATATCAGTGAAAACACTGTTGGGACTTGTAAACAAAAACATTTGACCACCAGCAAAAGTCGCATTTTACTTTCTAGTCAATGTTTTAATACCATATATTTAATATTTGCTCTCATGGATGGTGGAAAGGTAGCCCAATTGATTTTTTGCGCCTTGTGGTAACCTTACAACCAGAGGCAGACACAGGAGCAATATTTATTTATTTTACCTGGCAATATCCTCTTATATATTGAGATTTGGTTGAGGAAATGTTATTAATAAATAATTTGACTGTATGTACAGTTACAACTATCCTACAACAGTAACAACACATAGAGAAAATAGAAAGTACATATAAGTGACGGAAAAGAGGTTGATTGCAACATTGGTACACGGTGGTGTGATGGATGGGCATATATAAAACAATGGCTCAAAAATCATTAGTATGAACATAATTTTACTCTTTTCTTGCTTCAATTGCATTTTATAACACAATTAAATATTTAAAGGTTCATAATTATTATGGATGAATAAATCAATTTATGAAAAAAACAGGGGGTAGAAATTGCCTGTGTTTTGGAATAGTTAAGTGTTAAATTACCTCCTGCATTTTCATATTTGATTGAAAATGGGACAAATTGACCTACATAGATCGTGCTACAATAGCAGATCTGTCATGACAGCAGTAAAAGTAATTTTCACATGGTCCACTCAGACTTCACTGACCACCAGTCAAGTTTTCAATTTGGTTTTACTAGTTTGAGCTTTGGCCCTTCAGGTGCATTATGAGATCAATGGTTTTAAGTCTCCACATGATGTTCAATGTTGTGCAGTCCATGTAACAAGTGGATGGTTTTATCTGTCACCCTCCTCCTCTCCTTGCTCTGGCTACAACAGCTACTGCAGACAAAATCCCCAACCCCATAATCAACAGTATAGTAGGGTATCCTATTGAAGGATTGACATCCTGCGCTAAAGCTGATATCTGTGAAGTAAAGAGTAAAGTGACATTATCAGTTTATATTTTAAATGTGCTCCGTTTATTTAAACACATTTGATCAATGTTTGTCCATATACATTTTAAATTGTTTGTTTGTTTGATCAGGGTTTAACGTAGTATTCAAGGGTATTATATGATGACTGATTGTACACTTCACCTTGTCTTATTACGGTGGATAACCGAGATGAAACCTTTGTTAAAACCACCCCCTTGATTGCTACACATGACAATCTTGAATAAGGCTCCCGGAGCACCTAAGATAACCAGTTTATAAACACCAATGGACTACATAAGATTTTTGGACTACAGCTACTTGGCATTCCTTCACTAAACTCTGTACAAACTTTCGTACAAAATTTGTAATCTTGTGACACCTGCCGTTTACGATAAAGATTTGTATCTGGAAAGTGTGCCCTGCATTCTTGTTGAGGCCCTTGCAAAACACTGGACATAAACAGTGACTCAAAAGTCACTCAACAGTTCAGCCCTTAATGCTTTGAAGACAGAACTTACAATAAGCTATAGCAGTGGAAACAGAAAAATATAAAATTTTCCCCACTGTTAATGGAACTTCAAAGTCCAATATGAATCACAACACAGACTATTAAGCAAGCTGAAGCTGAAGTAATTTTAATAGTGACACAGCTAGTTTAACAGTATTATTCCAGTTTTTCATGATTATTATTATCTGATTTCTATTGACTTACCCAGCCACCCTGATCTGCTATCCATTTAGCTATTTTCTCACTGATTATAAACTTCACCACAAACTTCACTATTTTACTGACAAAATTAGCAAAGGCTTTTTTCATTGATCCCATCACTTGTAATGCCATCCTGTAGCCAAAGCACAGCAGTGTCACGATTCGGCCCCAACTCATAGTCCCGTCAGAGAAAAGTCTGAAATATAAGTTGTATGTATAACAATAGTGTTTTACATCATGAAGAATCTTTTATCATTTATGACAGTTTAGTGGATGAAGTCACATATAGACACTTACAATGTATACTAAAAAGAGAAAAAAGCTTGTTCGGCATATTTAGAATGAAATGTACCACAGCTGTATCAGCACAATAGCCTTCGTGAATTTGTGTTTGTTAATAGTTTACAATGATTGAGCCAGTAAAATGCATGATATTTTTGGGAGTTTTTTGGCATCAAACAACACATATGTGATGTTACTTCAGACAACTTCATTCCATGCTAAGCTGGTCTGTATCACTCATGAAAAAGATGATCTATCAAGACTATCATCATCAGTTTTACTATTTTTGGTGAAAAGCATATACATGTATATCCATGTGCTTTACCATCTTAATGTCTTTCAAAGGGACAAAGCATTTAACATACTAAGAGTCTGTGGAATCCCAAGAGAATATTAATTGATTGGTCTTTTATGCTGTGCTTTTAGAGTATTTCACTTCTACAGCAACATGTATTCCAGCACTGATTGACACTAACACAACTATAAAATGGGTTGGTTTGTTTGATTGGTGTTTAGCATCGTACTCAAGGGTATTTCGCTTGTATTGTCCACTTCATAGTGTACACAGCCTTATTATGGTGGAAAACCGGGAGCAAAACTTGTAAAAAACCGACCCCCCGATTTTCTGGGCCAGAACATGTGAGTGTGACTTGCTCATATACCTGATGGTCGACAGGCGGACTCGATCCCGTGAACGGTTGATCGAAGCAGGTTCAGTTTAGGAAGCGCACTCGCCACCACTAAGCCATGGCCGCAGGCCGCTATAAAATGGGAACTGTTATGATAAAGTTAGAAAGTTAATCCTCCTCCAATAAGACAGTATAGTTTCAATAAAAACAAACTTTACTTGGATTGAGCCGATAGAAAAGACTAACTGTCTCTAGATGAGATTTACATATGCTGCTTTAAGCTTTAGTGCCCTTTAATACATTGCACTGGCTATTGTTCTTTGATTCACAGAATTGTGTACAAGAAAGATAAGTTATTGTATAAGTATACTCACTTTCTGGCTACTGCAGCAAAGGCCTCATAAGCTGTGTCTGGGGACAGGTTTAACTTCATCACCATACTGTTGAACTCGTGTGCATACTTCTCATTAATATCATCTCCTATAACGGCCAGACGTTGACCTACTCTTGCCTCGGTACTGTTAAAAAAAGTATAAGGTGTACTGAATTAAAAAAAATATGTTTAATTGTAACTGTCCCAACATACTGACACATATTTTATTTGACTGAACAGGAGCTTCCTGTTGACCTGGTGATGTTGGAGTTTTTATGGTTGTTTTATTTGTTAGATTACAACGGGTAAAGGAATCAAAACTAGATAACAAAAAAAATCCTGGCAACAAAAGAAGACATGACAGGGAAATCAGATGAAGTAATTCTGTTTCAAACATATCACATAATAAATTGGCTTTCGGTTGCCCCACAGCTCAGAGAGCATCAGGGCAAAAGGAAGCTCCCTCCCATCCACCTGCAACAATGGGAGACCCCAAAGTCTAGGTGCATTGTATGCCTTAAATAAAGTTAAATATACCTTTTACAAATTCCTCCAGCCTAGTTTGTATGCCTACAATACCGTAAGGCTGTACACATATTTGTATGGATAACTTAAATTAGTCAGAACAGTCAAGATAAATGTGGAAGTTGTTATTACATGTAAATATTAATACAAATATATCCTTTAGTTTTAATCTCAACACAAGCTTCTCATTCAGATGCCATCTAGAGAATTTACCTTAGAGGAGACGTTGTAAAATTAGCTAGTTCGGGCACTGATGGTGTGGAGGATATAGCTTCAGAATCCAGGCTATCATGCCTGTAAGATTCTGCCATAAAGTTTTTTACTACATCTTCTGCTTCTCGTATCACATTTTCTTCCTTGTCTGGTGCAAGATCAGTGGACGGAGGGACGGTTTTGCCAGGGTCTCCACCACCATCCCATCTGGCAGCCATTATACATTAATAACTGAAAAACATCAAAATTATCAGTTTAATGTCATATATCAAAAAAAGGGTTTAGGCTAAGAATATTAGTTTTACAGTTTTGCAGCATGGTTTCGACTGGATAAATTCCAAACACATTCCCAATATGAGGGTTAGCTATGTTTAAGTTTTAAATGGTCTTGCTTGTACTATTTTGGGCTATAAAGCCACAGACCAGATGAAATTGAAATGCCAAAGCACTAGAAGTTAGACCTGGTAGTATCAACCTCGGATTACAATATACAGGGATATGCAACAATAGAGAAGTTAATGCTTATATATTCACATTCCATATACCGGTTTGTAAAATATTTATATGTTTTTGCGGACATTCAAAAAAAAAAAAACAAAAAAAAAAACAAAAAAAAAAATGTGAAGGAGAGAGACTTATGAGCTATCTATATCCATAGTAATGCACGTTGACAACTGCCAAGCTCACCAGTTTTCTGAACGCTATAAGGAAACAGCCGAATGAATACAATACTGAGTACCTGGTTTTATGTGGATTGGGCCTGGATAAGACCAAACTTCATATATTGTTATCCCAGTATGAACACAAGGGCCAGGCCTACTTAACTTGAATTCATATCAAATATTTTGAAACATAATAATTAACTAATAGCAAAACTTGCGGCTTCAGTCAGAGACAGGAGACCGCTTCACAGAAACAAAATTGTCCTCCAACTGAAAGCATGATTTGTTTGTTCGTTTGACTGGAGCTTAATGTTGTACTCAAGGGTATTTCACTTATATCATATGACGACGGATTGTCAACCCCACAAGGCACCTAGCCTTATTACAGTTCGAGAACGTGAGGAAACCTTGTTTAAACCATCCCTGTGATTGCCGGAGCCACAACATGTGACTGGCTCATATAAGCTTATCTGACGGTCCACAGGCGTCTTGATCCCGTGAAATCATGAACCGTAACACTGGATTTGTGTTATAAGCATATAGTCAAGTATTTCACAAAAATGTCAATTTCCCAAGGCTTGAAAAGTTTTTAAAAATGGGAAAAGGGTTATTCCAGGGATGACAAACATTTTGACGACCAACAGATCTTAAGTTTTACAAAATGACACCATATGATAATTAGAAATCAGAAGTGTAAAATGCAGAGGTCAATCCAAACTTTCGTTTGTTAAACGCCGTATTTGAGGTTATTTCACTCACATGACGGCACGCCAGCCCAATGGATAAAGGACCCCCCCCCCCCAACAACAAATACAAATATCACAGGACAAACACAGGACACTCAAGGGGCAATACAAATAAGCTTACATCACAAAAATATCGGCTTCCTGTTCCTCTTAAGCTCAGAAAGCAACAGGAAGCTCCAGCCACCCAAAGGTTTTGTTTGTTTGATTGGTGTTTTACGCTGTCCTTAAGGGTATTTCACTTATACAACAGTGATGTATTGCAACATGATTGACACTAGCACAACCAAGATGTAAAACCTTTCTATACTATTTTTCCCTTAGCCAGAGGGAAGTAGGCTATAATATTAATAGCATATGATGCTTGGTTTCAGTTCTTGGAATTCTAATAGAGAGTGAAAGCTTTGGCTGTCAATGGGAAGACCTAACGAGAAGGATGTCTACCAAGTAGACGCAAGTGTCTGTGGTGCAACAGCCTTAATACTTAGTAATGGCCGTAATCAATTAGGCCCTAGGCCTAATTCAATGATAATTAACACATTAATTTTGTGACTACATTGAGTCCAAATGTTCATTGCTATGCGTGAGGGCTCGTCGAGCTTGAAAATAAATCAGTGGTTCTAGCCTATTGGATGTCTTATTAAGGTTACAAAGTACGGCTGGACGTGGTATAACAGCGGATCCTCAATTCAATAGACAGTGATAAAGGTTTCGGATTCCGTGAGCTACACAGTTACAGTACACGAATTTTTTTGTGAACACAGACTAAGTCGAATCAAGGCCCGTTTGTTTGCGCTTGTAACTAGGCAAATAATCAATGCCAATATAGTTGAATCAACACAAAGTTTAACTAGAATTCAATTTTACCTCTTGTATATAATTGGTGATTCTACATGCTCGCTGTTATAATGGTAATAAACACAAAATAGCGAACACAAAACGGCGTTCAGAGACTATTCTATGCTTTCTCCCCTCCCACACGAAAGAGCGCCGACAAAATATGTCGTCAGCTGCTGTTATTAATCTTTTACACGACGTAATGGCATTAGAATTACGTCATATATAATATGTATAAAGCCAATGTCACACCAAAAATAAATTGATCAAAAATTAGTCCAAACTGTGCTCCATGTTGGTGTTGTCGTTATTTATTATTAAAAAAAAAAGTTATGCAGACAAGATTTATTTCTTGTACCAGTCAGAAAGTTACACTTGGGATGTAATCCTAGGTTACACCATAGTGACCATACACCCCAGCCGGTAATCTATTGGCTGATAATACAAGTCAATATACCCAGCTGCTTGAAATAATTCAGTTGATGAAACATTCTTTTTTACTTTTATTTAGAACTGCAAAGCTTCAGGTTTTTTTTTTTTTATGTCTCCTCCTATATATAGGCCTATATATGCAAGGGCTAAACTGAAGGGTTAGACCAATTAATTGAGCGATTGATTGATTGATTGATTGAAGAAATTTATACTAAATACAATTGCTTGTGAACAAGGGGTCGTTTGTCATTTTGTAACCATCCACTATAATCTAGTTTTTTTATGGGATAAACCGGCCCAACCAGGAATCATGAAACGGAGCTTTACTTTTAGCCACTGTGACAATTGCGAAAAAAAAACAACAAGAACATCTGCTTCAAAATGTGTAATGTGGGTCAACATAAAATAGAGCACTTTTTAAATGTAAGAAAAATTTGTAAAAAAACTATTTAAAAAAGGAATTGCGTTGATCTACAGCTGAATAACATAATAGCAGTCCTGATCATTAATAAAGAATCCTTATATTTTGTCTCTATTTTAGCCATTCAGAACAAATATTGCTTCAAATTGTAGATAATTATCATTTTAAACATGTAAACAAAGAAATAAGATATACCGGTATGTCAAAGAATTCAATGCATAACTCAAATTCTTTAGTGTACCGGGTATTTCATTTGTATGATACTTTACAATCAGATGTGTAGTCAAAAACCAGAAAGAAAGTTCATAAAATTTAGCCCCGGATAAGTTTAAATAGTCACTGGATTTGTCTGTTTGATTGGGGTTAAATGCTGTACTTAGGACACAGGACAAATAGAGGACAGCCACAGGACGTAATACATAGACATCACAAACAGATCAGCTCCACATCACCCCTTAGTTCAGGAGCACAAGGGGAGGAGAAAGCTCCCTCCAAACCCTCCCCATTAGTTTCTGAAAAGGCCTGATGTGATTGGTGCATTGAGGGAGGTTCAATAGACCAATCTACAACCAGCTGAACCTCTGCCACTGGACCCAAAACTTAGGTCAAAGTTTTAATTGTAAGGCCTCGCGGTGAGCCTAATACATAGGCTTTTGTTGAATAACCTCTACATCTTTGCTTGGCAGTGGAACATCATTATACATGTAGTTTGAATGAGGTGGCACACTGCACATGTTAGTGGGGCTTTCTATACACACAATCTTGTAGATTATATGTCTATTACGTTTGTTTGATTGGTGTTCAATGTTGTACTCAAGGGTATTTCACTTATATGATGACAGATTGTCCACTTCACCCTGTTCCAAAACCAAAAGAAAACCTAGTAAAAACCACCCCTGTGATTGCTTGAGCCACAACTTGCGACTAAATCATATTCCAGATGGCCGACAGACTTGATTGTTTGATTGGTGTTTAGCGTCCTACTCAAGGGTATTTCACTTATATGAAGACAGACAAAATACAGAACATCACAAACAAATCTGCTTCCTGTTACCCTTTAGCTCTGCGAACACCAGGACAACAGAAAGCAACCTCTTTTCTCGCCACTTACAATCAACCGAGGAAGCAGAGGGAGTATTCTGCAGGGCCAACCCGCTCCCTCACAGAGTTCAATAATAAGAGGGTTGTTCCACTCTACCCTAACTGGCCTATTACAGGGGAAAACTGGAGCCACATTGTTAGACACCTATACCCATAGTGTTAGCCAGACGGGCGTTGTGGTGTCTTTGATACCCAAGAAGCCATTTAAGACACTGTTTCAGTCAAATTAAACATGGGAAAGATAAAACAGTGAAATGAGAAATGTAATTTTGTGAAATATATAGTGCTCATTAAGAACGACCGTTAGCTTTAAATATATTGTGATTATGGCTGCTTATGTGAAAAGTGCTGCATATTTCACAAAATTACAGTTCAGAAAATAAAAACCAAATGGCATGGATTTTCTTCCGTAGGAGTCTCAATTTGACAGTCCGTACCGACCTTTTAAAAAACTTTCAGATATACCCAGGATCCCCAGTTATAAAACCAAAATGGCTGTTGCAGGCGTTCAAACGATTCTCTCAGAAATTTTATTAAATGTTTAGAACAATTGCATTTAAGGTAAGAATGAGCTGTTAAAGTAAGGTGTTGGATTGTACAATTTGAAGTCTTATTTCAAATTTGCTCAGCGCAAAAAACCTGAAAGGGTGAATGGGGGGTGAATGTCAATTTCCGAAGATTTTTGTCTGCTAAATGATCCGCTTTGAACTCATCCTCTGTACATATAAACGGTACCGGCAGAAGGGAAAATGAATTTTTTTTACCCTCTTGTAGCTGCATCCAGCTATGCCTGTGTTGCTACATGAAGCTATAGTAGCTGGTTGAAGCTACCTAGCTGGATCCAGTTACTCTCCCCTACCTGTTTATATACCTACTGGATTTTAACAAGGTTTTAAATAAAGATTATCAATCAATCAATAGTAATTGGTGATTACAGGTTTGAAAGAACGCAGCTGGAAATCCGCTATTATTAACACCATATGTCGATACGTCATCTGCTGTAGCAAAGCCAGTATACACAGCGGACTGTTGTACTAATTAGGTCGGTATAACATGAGCGGGCTGAATTGCCTGCGAACTGAATGTCTGGATACCTCAAAAGGCCACTTCTACTAGGCTCGTTTTAGGGTAAAAATTATCTTTGAAACTGTATTTGTACTCCGGCATTTAGCTAGCAATGTGTCTTTCTGTCAAAATAATGACCGGAACTTTCAAATATTGACAAGGATTTGTTTTTAAGGACGGGGTTTAAGACGTGTAAAAATAATTGTAGATAAATTATATACCAAAGCTTAGAACTGCACTTCCAAAATCAAAGTATAAACAGTTCATTTTCTTGACGAAATTACCTAGAATAGGCCGCTAATCTCATTAGTTAAAATAGAAATAGGATAGAAAGACGAATGAAGTGATCATATGACGCAAAGTGGATTCTCCATGCATCGGCGATAGTGTACAGCTCTTTGTTTATAGATAGCATGGCAAAATTAACCGAAACATGCATGGATATTCGTTCACCGGGTAAATCATATCCTACAAATGTAACTTTTACAGGGATGGAAACTAAGCCGGATCGTAGGCCAAAACCTGGTAGGTTTTGTGGTGGGCCTGTAAATCTCAAGACCTGCAGGCCTGACTGGCCTGTACATTTTTTCACTCTATATTACAATAATGGGTTGGTCCCGTAAAATGTTTGATGGGACTGTAGATTTTGAACCTGCAGCCATGCTGTCGACGATGTTGGGCCTGTAACATTGCTATCGGGCCTGCAACTCTTGAAACCTGCAGGCCCGGTTGGCCTGATCACAAAAAAGTTAATTTTCACCCCTGGGTGTACAAGACAAAAGATTAAGCATTCAGAATCATTTTTAACCCGATGAATGAATGTAAATTTAAAACAAAAAATAAAAGCAGAAAAAGCTTGACCAGGTTGATGTTAAAGGTCCCACTTGTATATCTGGTATAATACTGTCAAAATGATAAATATCACAAGTTTTCCATTATTAGAGATCTTACTTGAAAAGTTTCTTCAACTTTCGTGTGTTAAAACTTTATTGGAATAGAGCACCAAGTGGCATTTTGGGTGCAATACATATATTTTATAGACACTGAAGATTTCTGGCTTTTATGATTGCCAAGGCACTTGTTTAGGAATAGTCGACATAACGAATAGCTGAATGTTTAAGAATAACTTTTTCTGATGGACTCTCCATCCCAATGAGTTTGGACATATTGTGTAACTCTATATCAATACAGATTCCTTTCCTAAACTCAGCCAAGTCAGTTTGAGATAAGAAAATTCCAGGGCACACTTTCTGAGCAACCTCATCATCACCTTTTTAACATTATGACTTTTGTAAATATAGACGACTTGTTGCAACTAAATATAGTACCTGGCGGTATATGCAGGTACATATGTTAAAAGCAGATACATGCTTAACATTGTAAAGGTATGTTCATATGATTTGAAGAGAAAAACAAACTTGTCCTGTGAAAGAAATACAAGGAAATGTTCGGAAAGGTTTTACAGGCTAAAACATCCTGACTGCCAATGATTTCTCAATAATAATTTAACAATTACAAATTAATTAATAATGTTTCACACAATTAACTGATTGTGAAGAGGACAATTTAGTACATCTCAATTGTTTTTAACAAGAGAAATATGTCAATCCTACATCAGGTATTGACTATTCATTGTCTTAATGATTTGATTAAAACATGAATTTATTTTCGGTTACAGAAACAGGATTCAGGTACAGTAAGTGTTTACATAAGAGCATCTCCCCTTGAATTTTGTAGCTATATTGTGAAAAATATTGTATTAATCTAAGTGTCTTTTACCTTGCAGATTAAGAAATTGGAAATGTTATCATTATAATCCTTGTTAAACAGGTATTATTATATTTATGACATTAATTCTCACATGTACCTGAATATAATTTACAAGTCTTCAATCATCCATAAACATTCAACATGTGTATTCATAGTTATTTACATCTAGATATGGAATTGAAAGACAACAGGATGCAATTGTGACAAACTTCTCAAGCGATAAAAACATTTAAACATTGGGAAGAGTTTAACTAGAGGGGAGTGAAGGTTAGTGGTCGGGTGGGGTGGGCTTTGTGGTTGTATTGGGTATATGGCATAACAGTTTGTAATTCTTTTGGACAATAATTATAATCCAATAATCTGCTAATTAACAAAAAATGTAGGCGACCGCAGGACAACAACAAACAAATAAAAAGAATTGAGAAATTTAAATGAGATATAATATTGTTTGATTAATGATGATAGTAAATGGTCTGTTAAAATCAGATGATTCTAAGATGCCAGTATAAGAAGACATAGATCAGTATTCACCTCACACACAGCATGACACGGAATACACCTGCCAGGTAATCAGACATGTATTAATTCAACACAGAGTCTTACAGTCAACGTCATAATGGGCATGATTCAGAAAAGTAGAGAAGGAAAAATTTGCATGTCCCCAACGTGAACAGAACTTGAGGACACTGTCAAGATTTGTCATGAAAACTAATTAAATTGAACAAAAGTAGGTATATATTGATAAAATCTGTGTTGATGTCATTAAATATTCATTTTAACATTTCTTTAAATATTGTGTCAAAGCATGAAAAAGAAAAATCCTACATATATATATGTAGTCATGTAATGTGTTTTGGTATTGGTCCTGAAAATTGTAGATAAGTTTCTTGTAGGTAAGTTTCAAACTGGTTAGCGACATTTTTTTTTATAAAGAAGTGGATAACTTTTCACAATAGAAATTCAGTGTCAAACAACAACATCTAATAGGCCTTTAACTTACAAGAGCTTTGAACGGCCGGTCACAGGTACATGTATTAGGCCAAACTAGACACGTCTTCGCTTGACATTAATAACTCGCTGTTGTTTATTGACTCTGGCAGTCTGTAATTAGCTCCAGGTACACCAGGTAAATAGTGCTAATTGAAACACAGAACCAGGCAACTTGTTTGATAAATAACTTAATTAATTGGTGCTACAACAATGTACAAATTACAATCATAATACCATAATAACTCTGTATTGAACTCACCCAATGGAGAAGTCTCTACTATAACACCTTACTACACTATTCTAAATGCAACTTCAGGCTGCATTTGCTTGGTATTTTCTATTGGATAACCCGAGTATTTACAGTATAAACTACAAACTGTGTATTGACCTGTGCGCGGACAAGTATTTAAAAGGAATCTCACATTTCCATGGAGTTAAATGTCAGATTTACACCTGAGCTACATCTAACCTTAACGAGGGATACTTTGATTTCTGTCACGTTTAATTAACACATTATTGCACTGGTGGAAATACCTGTTTGTTGACAGTTATTTTATTAATTGAGAGTCATAACCAAAATCTGCTAATTGAAGTCAATTGCAAGAGAAAATTAAACTTTTTGGGGCTTTTATTATTGTTAATAATTTTATTTTAATATTATGAGTGGCGTTGCATGGTTTTAATTAACTACATGTATGCTGCAATGCAAGGTGCAAAATTATGGGTGCCAAGGTATACTGGTGCACCCAGATATCCCCTGCTGCTTCCAATAAAATACCCACTGTGTACCCTAAAGATTATACCAATGAACATGTTGTAATCAAAGTTACAATCGAGTATTCATTGATTGTCTGACATTTTAACAAGATTTGAGTTTATCATTTAAGGCAAACATTTCTGTTCAATTGTTTCATGTTTTATATAAACATAATCAATTACCTGTGCACCCAAAACATGTCATGTGCACCCAATTCCAATTTTTCCCCAAATTCTATCCCTTTCATTGATATCTAGACTTTATACTTTGATTTACAACTAATCACCAGAATTTTCTTACTTGATTACTAACTTTCCATATCAAGTCCATCTAACATTACAAGTCACAATTACACCATAATACATACCCGTCTAGCACTATGAGAATTTCCAAACAACCTGAGTACAAGGGCTTAGGCTGACACCCGTCCAAATGGACGCCCTGAAGTGAACAATTGCCTCATTTGGACACCAAGTTTCAATAAACTTTAACATACAGGAGATAGGAAAACTGTCAAAAGTGGACACCCAGTTATTTGAAAAGTTAAGCAAAATGACCATCTTGGACACCCTACTTTTGATTCTGGCTAAGCCCCTGCCTGAGTAATATCTGTATCACAACTAACCTCAATCACAAACCATGCAGGTAAACTGGATCATGTGTTTGCCTTCAGTAACAAATTGTAAAAGGGATGACCCTTCACCAAGGCTGCAGGTGCAAATGTTTACCCTGTGGAGTCCATACTGCCCGCCGTATTGGTCAAGGTGCTCTGTGGAGCTCAATAGAGAGAAATGCTATTTACATGTATTACTAGTGTTGAGTTGGGAGACAAATAAACTGTCAAACCAAATATTATGTTCGAAATGTAAAAGCAGAGAGAACTGTGTTACTCAACAGTTTATTTGGTTTGGCTATCTTTCCAGGGTAGCTGGTAAACACATGGTCCAGCCTCGGCAACTTCAAACGGATCTTTTTGTCCTTTGCCCAGTTAAATTTGGGAATTGTCTGTTCTCAGACAATAATACAGACTCCTTCAGACAAGGTGAAATGTCTTTTAAATTTGACACTCCAGTAAGCTCATAATACATTGTACCTCAGTATTTACATGAAGATTTAGTCTTTGTTGACCATTAGTTAGAAATAGTTACTTCAATGGGGACTATCTAAATTTAAACATTTTAAACGTTTATTTTAATTCTCAATTTGCACCTGTCCAGGATAAAGCAGGTGTATGGATTTGACCAACACTTACAGAAGAACAGATCACTATAATAGATACACTGAGAATTAGAATGGTGAAATCTGCTAAGATGTTAACGGTACACCACAGGCCTATGAGAATATTGACATCTACTAGATAAACCTCATATTATACCTTAAGTCTTACATCTGGAGGAGTGTAGTTGAGGTAACAGAAATCATATCCTATACATAATGTCACAAATCTATCGTAATAGATATAATTATTATAGTACTATATTTAACTGCTACAATACAAACCTATGACCATCCAAACAGTTAAAAGTGCATAAATAAAAGATGGCCTCCTAAAGCGATTGTTGGTTTCCACACCGACAACTGGATTGAATAATGAGCGCAGTTGATCTCAAAATTAATCAGGATTCAATTCCACTGTTGCTGGAGGTTGGTGCTGATAACGAGTGTTCCTGGACAACTATTAATAACATACTAATGTCAGAACGATTAAGTGTTCATTTCCTCATGACAGGATCGATAGCCCCAGATACACATTACAGGGGAGGAGTGAACAGGGACATTAGTCCACAAGATTTTCAATATATGACCTATGGGATACTCATCTAGGACCACTGGAGATGGTAGTGTGTCTGCAGAAAGGATTAATTTCCTGTCAATCACTGCACCTGTGTTATCAACTGTTATCCAGGTGGGTTAATTGAACACACAACTAAATCAGTCTCGATTTCAAACCACTTATCGCCTGTGCATATTCTAGCAATGAATCAAATCCAACTCATTTCCATAAATTTCACGCTTTTCAAACTGCAAGTGTTATTCACACCAGCACACAGAGCACTGTTTCAGTTGGACCTTATATAACATCAATTCCCTGCCCAGGTAAATCCACACAGGTAATTTCATCCCCCACAAATACAGTGAATCAGACAGCAATGTATAAAACTTCAAACATACATGTATACTAATAAATTACTATCCCCTGAAGAACCTTAACATCTTAGAGTCAGTGTGGTTTATAACTTATTTAATATCACATGAACTAATTACATAAACTAATTACAAAATCACAAATTAAATATCCTACAATAAAATGGTTACCCAAATTTTATACCCTTAAACATATAAGCTTACAAATGGATATATGGGTAGTATGTATCCAAAGGTTATAAATACAATATTCTGTCAATCAAGAGATTACCTGACCAGTAGTGGTTGCTTATTCTTTCATAGTATCCTAAACAACATGGTAAGAGAGCTAGGCTTGCCTGCAATTTCTCAGTCCGCTACATGAACATGTCTACTCACAAGCTTCCAGAGCTACATGTATTACAGGTAGTTTAAATAAAAATATTACCTGGAGTTTTCCAGCTTGATAAAATACCTGAGAATCCAGGCTCTTTTCTAATCATTCAAAAGCCAGTGACGCCAATAAGTCATTTCTATGCCAACTGCATTAATGATAATATTGAATGTCAGTTGTAAAGTAAACAGGCTGGACTGTAATATTTCATTAAAAGTTTTTGCTGAATTCAAATCTTTACAGTTATTTGAATAAGGCTGAATATTTCACCTGCGAATTGAATACCTCTAAGCCACACAATAACAGGTTCACAGCTCAATATTTTACCTCCCTATTTACAATGTTATTTTTACTTGATAAATCATACAGACTTCTAATATTTTATTATAATTCCTAAAAATCAATAATCATATCTCACAATAGTTCTGAGCGGATACATTGAATCAATATGACTGGTGGTTGAAGTGTGAGGCATAACAAAATGACAGGTGAGTGATGAGGCTGGACACTGCACAGGTAGAAAGGCAATTAACAGGAACAATAGGGCATTAAACAACTCTTATAGACCTGTTTCAACAATGGCTAACGGATAAAATGAATCAAATAGCAGCCCCCTGGTGGACAGGTATGTTAATGACCACTGGTGGACAGGTATGTAAATCAATTTCCAGGTAAATTATTAATTAACAAATTTATACCTCCAGCTATAAAATACTGATTCATTGATCTTGATCTGGGCTAATGAGTATTTCACTTACATGGAGGCCGTAAAGAGACACTATTAATGCTTATCATAAAATGTCAAGAGTTCTGTTTTTTTCTAAAAATTTATGTTGCTCCAATCCAAGGTAAGACAGTATTACTGTGTTAGGAATATGCTACCCAAAATCAGAGAATGATATAAATAACTTTGAAGGAATCAAAAATGAATCAACAGAATTTTACTGATTTATAAGTAATTTAAACCCCAGACTATTAAAGTAGTATCCACCAACACAAATGAATTTTAAGCTATGGTGGAATAAAAAAAACATGTTTGGGTGATTTTAAACTTTGTACAGCACCAAAGGAACAGTCCACAAAAAATGATTACTGTTTATTTCGCACGTTAAATTAAAACTGTTCTCAGTCCAGACAGATCATTACACTATATTCACATACTCTATAGCCTGTTAAAAATTGATTTTTGAAGTCGATATTTCACAAATTATGCGCATACCAATTCACCTGCCTGCTAGGGAATTGCTCTAGTATAGGGAGTAACTGATGGAGATAATTTTAAAGGCTATTGCAGTGGGTCATTACGTGATCACTCACGCACTGTTAGATTAATCTCATTAATTATCAATTAAGAGAAATAATGTGTTCAGTACTCCCACAAAGATTGTGAGAATGTACATGGATGTAAAAATAAAGACTTTTAGACCAATTGACAGGAAACATGTACAGATTCTTACCTGTAGTTACCTGCAGGTGCAAAAATTAATTAATCGATAATTTACTATGACTCTAAAATATTAAAGTTTTATCCCCATAAATATATTTGAAAATATCCGTTCATACTGGCTTTAGGAAACCTAACATTAACTGTACTGAAACTACCATTGACAAAATGCATTAAACAGACTTTGCTTTAATTGTAAAGTGTTTGCATTATTAGTGGTTTATTTATTTATTTGTTTTCTTCACGTTTAGCATTCATCCAATTCTACATATAAGCTTACTTCAGATTATAATATGTCAATCACATTATGGTATCCGCCCACTTATGCCAGCTCAATGGGTTGAGTCAAATATGATATGCAAAATTGTATAAATAGCATTTACATGTATGACATACTTTAAGCTATTTCTCTCATAGGACAGCATGCTAGCCTGATGGAACACTGGCAACAAACAATGACAAGACAGGGCAATCCCCAGATGAAAGACAAACCCACCACACCAGATCCTCTGATCAGCTTCGTGTTGCCTTGGTGCTCTGACAGTAACTATAGCAGGCCTGTGCTGTTGAGGAGACAGACAGAAAAGAGCCTCCCAATAATTATGCAAACTTAATTTAGGAGGACTGATTTATAGGTTTTCCAAATTGTTTGCAGTCTTCTTTTACATTTGCACTTTGCCACTGATTTGATCAAATTTTGTCATCTATTGTTCAATAATTATTGTATTTAAAAGCTATTTTGCTTTATTTTTCACAAAAGCACATATGATTTATGTATTTAAAAAATCAGCAAACCAGGGGAAAATGCAAATGTTAGGTTACAATGTACCTCACAAAATTTTAGAGGACTGATTTTTTTTTGTTATGACGGAAAAGATTACAGCACAGGCCTGTAGAGCAACATGAAGCTCCCCCCAATATCCCACAATTCATGGTTACATAACTATATTGAGTTATCAGTTGTGTATCGCACATATTTACCTGTCGGTTATATATCATACAGGTAATCAGATAGCCCTGACAGGTTAATAACCAGCTACTAATCATCTACTGTAGTTTACATTAATAAACACATTATCACATGTAACTGAGCAGGACGTACAACTGGTAACAGTTAACGGGAATATAAATTACACATTACATGTAACTAACCACAACAAGCTTATGCTATTTACAGTCTACCCTACAACAGCTCTGTGTTTAGGATGCATTAGTATTCCAAACATTAGGATTTAGTAGTAACCAATGTATCTCTACATGTGTATAACGTAACCATGGGTATCTAGATTGATTGATTGATTGATTGGTGCTTAAGGTTATTTCACTTATATGATGGAGGTGTATTTCAACAATATTTGACACTGGCACAACTCAGATGTGAACCATTTTCATTTAATATTATATTGGAGATTTAATTTTCCTCCAGTGCTAAGTAAAGACAGCATTGCTACTCTTCAAACAAACTGCCTTTGGTCAAAGGGCTGGCTATTTATAAATCGGACTAAAAATTTCATGTTGGCCAAGGTTTTGATTCTAAGTAGGAGCATCAGGCATGTCAATTTTGTTTTTTTCATCCTTCATTGTATTTCCATTGTTCATGTAACAAGGAAGTTACATGCGTATAAACCAGGCTTATTATACATGCATGGAAATATGGTGCAATGTCATGGAGTGGTAAACAATTGATAACATACAAATTTAAATGCAATTCACCAGTACTTAGTATCTTTCTCAAAGTTGATCACCTTGGCACAGGGATGTCAATAAACAAATAAAAAGATAAATCATATGTTGTAAATAAACTGGCACAGAAGTATATAAGCTGATGATTGGTCGGATTTTAAATAAAATAAATTTTTATTTATTTGTTTGGTTGTCATATGAAAGCAGGCCCAAGAGTGTTTCCCTGATATGACAAGTTTGTATACTCAATGGTTTGATGAAACCCTAGTCAAAACCAAGCATTATTTCCTTAATCCTTGGACACTGATTGTTTAATTGACTGGGGGTTCGAGACCAAGACCAAATACAGGACAACAACAACAGGACACAATACAGACACCACAAACAGATCGGCTTCCTGTTCCCCTTTACACAATGTAGCTCTGAGAGCACCAGGGCAACAGGAATCTCCCTCCATTCGCCTGCCAAGGTCACTGAAGAACATCTCACATATTGTACAATGTATATGGAAAATTCAAAACATGGAATGTGTCAAATCTTTGTCTATACATAAATACTGTATTTATCCCCGCAAAAAGTGGAACATATGTAAGGAGTATATATACTGGAAATTATGACAAAAACAAAAACAAAAGAATTGAAATATATTATAGACTCACCCTTTCTTCTTCATTTCTCTGTTTCTGTGGCAGAGTAAGCCAGCCATACTGATTCTTTCAAATACATGCGACATTTAGCCAGGTAAAGCGGAGATTCCGAACAAAAGGAAGAACTAGGGTGGGGAGGAAATTATAGTAACTAGTCGAAAAGCAGCAAACCAGATTTCTTGGCTATATCGATCACATAGAAACTGTACGTATGAAGAAACAGTTCACCTGATGTTAAACTGTGACACTAAATAGTTTAATACATCTTTATATGTCTATTGTCCATCAGGTGTCATGAGTAATCCAGAGCAAAGTATCCTCCCTCAGTTGATCGCAAAACAGAACCATCAACACGCTTTCAATATATTCAGGTGAATATAAGGTGTCACATGTTAATGTTGTTGCACATACCTGTATACATGTACAATCAAACGACACATTGCAGTACCAGTACCCTACTTCCAATTATACAGGTAGCAAGTCATAATAGAAGATTCACTCCATTAGTGGAATACAAACAAATCCGTAATACTAGAATCATTAACGTAGCCAGATAAAAATGCGGCTTAAATATATCTTTAAAAACGAAAAGAAAAAAGCATTCGTCCAGCGAAATTAGTTAAAGGAATAATTATCAGAAGGAAAAGCCTGCCAAGATTAGAGATGTCATGTTGAATAGGTCCCTGGTTATTGCTGCCATGCTGGTTCAGTGTTCCTAAGGGCGGAGGTACTAACATCTGCCATCATCTCAGCTGAGAGTTACATAAATACAGACAGCCATGTTTCTACATGTCTACCAATTCTATCCTGGTATATTTTCTCTCTATTTTGCCGTCACCTAACAGTAAGTGAGGATGTCTAGTTGGCAGTGTGCCACACTCCTCTGGTAACATGTGGGCCGTATATGATGGGCTCAACCTGCTATTCTGTAACTGTTGCCGTTATATCAAAACCTACAATATGTCTATATACTATGAGTCGGGGCTGAGTGTAACAACTACAACATGTAGACGGTAATTTATCAAATAGCCATGCTCAGCACCTGCTTGGTGAATGTCTGCAGAGAATTTGACACCGAATGGCTCAAATTAAACCTTCTCAGAATTTGATCTGAGTGGAATTTGTCACACAGCATCCACTTGAGTTGCAGTTTCACATATCATTGCAATGTTCCCATGTGACAGTCTCTCTGTCAAGTAAGGTTTTGGATTACAACTCCAAACAACATTTCTGAAATCATTAGGCCCGAACCAAGAGAAGCATTATGAATGTGCATTAAAGTTCAAGCTCAGCTGATCATCGCAAAACAATCCAATGAAGAGTTCATTAATATGTCTTGATGTAAATTAAAGAAACGCACACAATTAAACCCACACACCTGCCAATTCTACGCTGATATGATTTTCTAAAACATCTCTTGCATCGTCAAATAGGTATCCTCTACAAAATATTAAAATCTTGAACAATATTAATTTGGAAAGCAGACTGATTGCTTCAAACTAATCTTATAAAATGTCCAAATCCAGAATGCTATTATAAATGACTATAAATGTTAAAGGTCACACATTATAATGTAGCATCCATTGTAGGTGAGCTATTAAAATCCGTTTCAAAATAATATACTACCAATACATACAACACTGTGTACACTAATCCACCATTGTCCTGCACTTGGGGACTGGTCAGCACAAATACAGCATTGGTCAATATTTTCAGGGCTGACCAGTGACAGGGGGTCTACTAATTGCTCTATGGAATGTCCACCATCGCCATTCCATATTCCCTTCCAGCCACAGCTGTTTGCTTACAAAAATCAATAGGGCATCAAAGGAGGTCTATGGTGAGTAGATACAACATTGGGCCATACATGGGCCGTATATACACAGGCTTCTCACCATTTCCATATTCAAATACAATCAAGCTGATGATCTATGCAGCTAGCCAGAAGCATAACAGAATATTTATTGGAAGGCAAGAATAACTGTACACAAAAATCTATACCCGCTATAGTTGGTTTTATGTATAATCTACTGGTACTAAAAAAGAAAAGTGCTAATTTCTGGCACTGGCATCGATTCATTGTTTACTTATAAATGCTTGACAATACATGAACTGAAATGATTTCAAAAAGAGGAGTTGTTTTTACTTATTTTTTTCAACAGTTTATATATCCAAAGCCATTATTCAAAAGATTTTACACATGACATGAGTTGTGGGTGTCTAAATTAATGTGCTAGATTAAAAGGGGTTAATGATGAGTAAAGAGGTTCATTCCATGTTTCTCCAAGGGAACATGGAAAAGTCAATACTTAGACGCTTTACATGTCAGATTGTGTAAAAAGGAAAGTTTTAGGACCTGAACTCATGCAATGGCTTGTAATAATTCTAGATTAAATCAGAATTAAACAGACTTATTTAAAATTTAAACTACATGTTTGAAGATAATTTGAACGGCTGGATACATGTATGAAATTATTAATTTTAATTCTACTAATCCAGAGCAAAGATACTGTATTTGTTTCGTTGGCAAAAACTACCAGAATAACATTCACAACACATCATTTCCCCGCCATCTTATTCTATCTCGAAAACATCAGCACAGGTATATGTATGTGTTATAAGCATGTAAGCTTATATATATATATTTTAACTAAATGAAGAGAGAAAAATTTGTTTGCCTCCGCCGGGATTCGAACCCGGAACAGCGGGTTACAGACCTAACACTCTATATAATATATATTAAAAATATATACATGACTTCAAGAGAAGTATCCAATAATGAAACCCTTCTAAAAATCAACCGTCTCTTCATATAAACACCGAGCACCTGTTTCTCTAAAACCATTGATTTCATGTAAACTGTAGAACAAAATTATGTCAACATGTATGTGGGTTAATCCATAATGTCAAAAAATACGGAAAAATACATCATTGTCGCCCCGTATAAGCTTACACTGGGCTGGTATCTTAATACAAAACATATTACTTATTACTCTACACAGTGACTGAATATCACGAGGCATCTCTTATACAAGTTATAGTAAATATGAAACTGATTATACACTGTATGTATTTAGGCAACAGGATTCAAATTTACATATATATTAAATGTGATGAAATCATACATGTATCTATATATGTATTCAGGCTATAGATCTAACATGGACATGAAACTAGGTTAAAAATACACTGGTTAAAACACACGCTGAATAAAAACGAATTCCAGTAATGTATTATCCTTATAATAGGATGAATTGCTTGCATTTGTTGTTGTTGTTGTACCCTTTAGCAGTGTTTTATTAATATTTGCATATATTTTTTAACATGGACTAAACTCAAAATAAGATTTCTATACTTTTACATTTGAATAAAGTCAAAACTTGAATATCAAAAACTGGAAGTCTGACTTCTTAATAAACTGGTCAAGTGATACATATTGATTGATTGATTGATTGATTGATTGATTGATTGATTGATTGAATGATTGATTGATTGAATGATTGATTGATTGATTGATTAAGAGGAGCCTTTAATTATAATAGAAACAAACTGACGATCTATTGATTGACTGAGGAATTGTTGCAT
Organism: Mopalia muscosa; assembly: GCA_031763545.1. Taxonomy (NCBI): domain Eukaryota; kingdom Metazoa; phylum Mollusca; class Polyplacophora; order Chitonida; family Mopaliidae; genus Mopalia; species Mopalia muscosa. The sequence goes on along the minus strand of JARFOD010041047.1, from coordinate 16,462 downwards.
GAATCATTGAAAGTAAAATATTGAAGAATTGATTCTCATTTCATCATCAACAGATATGTCTTAGTTACTTACTCAAGGGAGAGAACACCCAACCAGTATGTGTTCCAGTTAATTAAATAAAGGGGGACAACTCCTTTGAACAAACAGAGTGTCTGTCACAAATAAAACCCAGGGCTTCAGCCTATTGGTTAAGCTTATCAGTATGTATTTTATTTGTTTTGTTTTTTTTAGAGGGGGGGGGGGGGTGGAAGAAATTTATGAGGTGCAATAGATTCATCTACTGAACTGACCAGCTTGCCAGTATTAAAGGTGAAGCCAACCCTTTTCTGTGTAACTGACAACATGTTACCAGTTACCAGATAAACATGTTACCAGACAAGCAGTGTGCAAATATATACACTGCAAGGGGCAGTTCATTACAAACTGTTTCAATTATAACACACATTGTATTCCATGACGTATGTTTTTTGTTTTTATTTCCTTCTGTTGGTTTTTTTTTTCAAGGAGAGGGAGTTTAACAGAAGACATAACTCAAAGAATAAAAATACCTTAATTTTCTAATTTTTTTTCCACACAAGCCTAAAGTACTATATATAATACTATTGTCCATTATAACAATGACAAATTTTCTTTAGATCATTATAAACACAGAAGAACTCTTGTCAAAGGTATTCTATCTAAACAGCTTTGATAAAATAATATAAACCACAAGATGCTTTTAGAAGTTGAGGACCGTCAGACTAATTTAACATGTAGCTTATGTATACCTGAAAGAAGCAGGCTCCCCTCACTCTCTCAGTTATGTTACAGCCAACTTTCAAAAAGTTTTTTTTTAAAGTAATGCAACATAACTTATGATATAGATGGATTTATAAAGGTTTCCCCTTGGGTGCCAAGAGCCTAAGTGACTCAGTTGGTAGAAAGACTCTCCTGTAAATATAACCTAACAATATAGGTTCATTCAAATGTCAATAGTGGTACTAACTGCTTTCAGAAGCATCTACACGTTTGGAATTATCTTAGAATGTTAAAATGCATACAAAAATATGATCGATTGATTGAGTGTGTTGGAAACCTTTTATTACATTTTATTTGAGTACATATTGGATGATATATGACTCGACACCATGAAATGAGTCACAGAATTCGTAGAATTGAAGATTTGCGTTACATACACCAAGGGAAAGCAGAATGTTTAAGCTTTAAAATCAAGCAAATTTTTTAAAATTATCTAAACAATTCACAGAATAATTACACTTATAGTACAGATAATTTTGCTGCTCGAAATAAATTTTTTGAGGACAGAATCAGCAAAGAAGTTGTGGTTATGAAGTATACTTTTTAGATTTGTTTGTTTGTTTGTTTAATTGGTGTTTAACGTCGACCGAGGACGCCGAGGGAGTATTCTGCAGGGCCATGGCCCACCCGCTCCCTCACGGGGTTACTTTTTAGAATGTTCATGCCACTTAACCAATGAAGGAGTGGAGCTCTAAATCAAAATAGGTGCGACATGCGACTCATCTCTTGGTGTTGAGTCACATATTTGATACACACTGATTTAAAAAAAAAGAGTATTGCTTCCCCTCTTTAGTCTTATTCGAACATTGTGTTCACAGAGTTATTTCCCTTGCTGTAAATTCACTCAGCATGTATGTGCTGAATTTATTTTCTGAAGAAGAAATAAATCAACCACATACCAATACATTAATCACAGGTACATAGATCAATAACTTGCTAATTAATAATTATATATCCAAATAGTTTCATCTAATTGGTAAATTAGTTTATATATAGATTTTTCCTTACTACAATTAGGTGCAGTCACAAAATAAGACAAGTGTTTATTTAAGTGCTTCATCTCAACTACTATGTGTGTCGACTGTCCAATGAATAAATCATCTATGAATAATAAGTGTATCTTTAGACTTCAGTTGGTCAGTGATATACAACTGTTATAGTACTATACATGTTACGATGTATCCAAGATGAAAATTAATAAAAAGGTAAATGAAGGATTATTGACTGATTGATTGGTGTTTTACGCCATGCTATAAGTGGTGAGTCCCAACAATAATTGACACTAGCACAACCATCGTGTGAAGTATTTTCAAAATATTGGGAAGTTAGGTTTCCTCCAGTGCTCAGTAAAGACGACATTGCTACTTTTCAAAACAAACTGCCGTTAGCCAGAGGTCAAAAGAAGGATTAGATTCCATTTACAAATGTTATACATCAATAAATAGGAGTTATACTGACTGCAAATAGTTAAATTTCAGTTTTTCATTTTAAACAACAGATTTTTTTTTTAATTTACATTTCAGACAAAACATTTCCACATGATGGATTTGAATAATGAATTTTTAAGCCTGAAGCACTGATAATGCAACACGCAAATTCTCTATTTTAATTAAAAGTAACAAGGAAATACAAAAAAACAAACAACAAACAAACAAAGCCCAGATTGATGTTTTAAGAGGCTTTTATTAAAAGTATTGTGCATTCTGTTTCATTCATGGTCTGTCTAGTTCGCTGCTGACTAAAATCCTTTTCTAATTTATAAATGTTTATTGTATTCACTACAACAGTTTCCATCACTAATTCTTTTCTTAGATTAATTTAATACACTTGTGCAAGTTTGCCCACTTACGATTAAAATAAAAACATCAATGTATGTAAATTTAATCAAAGGTTAAGATGTGAAATACTTGCTGTTTGTTTGTATATTTACCCATGTCCATGTTTAATTTGTGTTAATTTATATTTAAAAAAAAAAAAAAGTCCAAGTAAAAACTCAACCAAGTAAGTACAAGGACAACCTTTTTTTTTTTTAACAAGACAGTCAAAATCAATTCACAGGTAATCATAAAGAACAAAATATTTGTAACATGTATTCTGTTAAAACATGAAAATTTGTCAGAATATTGTGAATAAATGGCTTGTTATGAATTGACCTGACTTGATTAGGGTGACGGGTCAATAAGGAAATACTTAAAGGTTAAACAATACTTTAAGACTCATATGTTAAAAAGCTTAATGTCATTTCCTTTTAAATGTCCTCAATGACAAAATGTTACAATATCACTTGTTTACTCCCAGGGGTGGAAATAACTATACATTTGCAGGACATTTCCAGTAAAAATTGAGATTGTCCTGTATAAAGATGCCCATAATTTAACATTGTGTTAAATGGCCTGCAAGACAAAATTGGAAATATGTGTGAAATTTTTTTTCAAACATTTCCACCCCATTTTGAGAGAAAGTGTAAATAATAATATAAAAATATAATCTGCAATCATAATCATACGCAACATTTCCATCTTTATAAAGCCAATACTGTTTGCAGTAAGTTATCCAACTACACCTACCAGAAACTGAGGCTGGAGAAGTTTCTAGTGTATTTGACATACTGACACAAACTGCACCCAAACACACAGCCGTAAATCTGCTAACCCAGGCAAACAACCCTGCACAACTGCAGATTTGTCCAAATTCAGGAGATAAGAAAACATCAACAGATTTTTTTTTTTACTTCTAAAATTTGTTTAGAACTAGAAACGTGACAATGTCAAGTAGATTTCCATGGCAACAATGTGGTAACACAGATGTGATAAATACATCACCTATTATGAAATGGTGAGCGGGTCAACTTTAGAGGTGAGGGGAATATTATTTTAATAACCACCAGCAATAATCCCTTCATCACATCTGGGTTCTGGCTTGTCACATTGGACATTTCACTCATATGACTACATTTAAGCCCAATTCAGCGAAGGGAACCAGTCTAGTTGGTACTTAATAACAAACAAGTCCAAATAAAATATAAGCCCAGAATAAAAAACCTGAAGCAATTAAAGGGTAAATTTACAGTGAAAACTGCCACACAGATTTGTACTGCATCTTGAATAGAACAAGCACAAGTCTCCCAATAACCACCTACTTGTCTTGTGGACAAAGGAGGCCCCCAATAACCACCTACTTGTCTTGTGGACAAAGGAGGTCCCCAATAACCACCTACTTGTCTTGTAGACAAAGGAGGCCCCCAATCACCACCTACTTGTCTTGTGGACAAAGAAGGGCCCCAACAACGACCTACTTGTCTTGTGGACAAAGGAGGCCCCCAATAACCACTAACTTGTCTTGTGGGCACAGGGGTGTCTTACTGATCAACTTCTTGTCAATGTGGGCATATGAAGCTCCCAATTACCACCTACTTGTCTTGTGGACACAGGTAACTCCCAATGACTACCTATTTGTATTGTGGGCAAAGGAAGCTCCTAATGACTACCTACTTGTCTTGTGGGCAAAGGAGGCTCCCAATAACCACTAACTTGTCTTGTGGGCTCAGGGATCTCTCACTGACCACCTACTTGTTTTGTGGGCACATGGAACTCCCAATAGCTACAAACTTGCCGTGTTGTCTACTTGTGCACTGGGCACAGAAAGTATGGCTTTATGTGTTAAAATGCTTCTCAAAACGTTGTGACAGACAACAATTGGACATTTATTCAAAATGTTGTGAAACTATTTCTAGTTGAAGATGAAATACATTGACTGAAATCAAATTTAGTATGCCAAGAAAATTCCTAAAGACTAAAGAATACTGTATTGTAACTTTTGCACTCAAATGAAACTTTGTATATGTCAACAACAAAAAAATCGACTCTACAAGATATTACAGGAGATATACATTTAATAAAAAACACACATACTGTTTTACATGTACCGACATTTAGGAAAAAGATATGACCTACCTAGCAAGATCCTCCGCAGATGTGTAGGTGATCACCGGCTCTATTTCAGTGGCTGTTCGCTTTTCAGAACAGCATCGAAATGCGCAGAGTAGAGTGTGGAGTTTGGACAAACAGCCCACCTGAAACTCAGACCTTACAAATCCTTCCATCACTCAGACACTGTCCAAATCAGGTAAATATTGAAACAAAAGTTAACTGCAGTCAAAACACTCATTTCAATGAATTACAATTTTCTTTCCTCGTACAAATTTCCTGTCGATTGCAGTGTTGTTTTATCCGCTAAAAAACTTGACACATTCTGACACTTAGCAAGGGGAAAGCTTCAGAACTGATAAACTTAAAACACCAGTTCGTGTTGTTGATGTTGGCCTCCAGTGTTAGCTCAATAAATGTATTACATAAGAAGCATGTTGGTTCTGGCATCCAGTTGCATTAGCAAAGTCTCTACAGAACAAACTCCTGAACGAACACCGTAAACGAAAAGTTTCCTTTTTACACAGCCATTAAAAAAGATGTGTGTGTAGAAGGAGTTGGTCAATGAAATAACTTTAAAAGTTTCACAACAAAAATATGCCGTTTTTCTATTCACAAATTTCAGAAGGAAATAAGCGACAGAGTTATGTTTCTTAAATCTGATGGAATTCTTTATGCAAACACAACAAACATGAAAGCATTGTTTCCTGTCTGTTCACAATACCCATAAAGCTATCAAATAAAAGCTGAAATATTTTTCATCATTCCAGAGGGAGTCAACAAGATAGCCTCATTACGATGATGCAGGGTAGGTATTTCCAGAAGTACTTCGTCCAAATGAAGTTTTATTACTTCCACATAGAATCCTAGACAAAGACCACTTCTGCATCAACCTTTTACAGATTTTCTTTAGAAATTGCCGCTGAACCTGCTGTTAAAGATTCTCTCTGTGATTAAACCAGAGCTGAGGGATCTCAGCTGGCACAGGTTCCGCAGCAGTAAATCTTCATTTTGTCAGAAACGGAAGATGCCCAGAAACCAGGCAATGATAAAACAGTTTACCTCCTAAACTTAGCTGAAAGCAATTAAAGCCGCATTGACACCTTCACTTGGAACCAATAAAACACAATTTACAATATGAATTACATGCAGCACAACAATATGGTCTAAAAATCTTCAAAACCTTCTCAAAATCTCTGAACAGGCCAATATTGAACAAAATTGTCCTCTAAGTGTTCGAAAATTTCATGACTCGATTAATAGCTCACGTTCATGTACTATAGATTCCAAACACATTGTCACAAGTGGCGTTTGCTGCATCCTGTCCTTTGCTAGAAATTCTCAATGCTCTTATGTCCCTAAATACATTGGTACAAGTGAGTATCAGACAGAATACAGGATAAATTTATGTGCTAGAATCTGATTTTAAAAAGGAGCTCGCAGACTGCCAATAGACGTCTCATAAACTGACAAGACAAGAGGATTTTATTCTGTCAACATCTGAATAAGCACAGACTGATCACAAAATACAGAGAGGTCATGACCTTGTAAGACAGCACTCAAACACAACAGCGAAATGTCACAGGGTAATGATCCCTTAGATATAACTGGACAATGGCCAACACAGATTTAAACATGACACTATCTATTCTGCCCACTACAGACTTGAAAGCAGGTCCTACAGTTTTATCAACTTCAGATAGTTTCTCAAATTTACAGTCTTCACAAATTGAAACAATTTCCCTATTCCAAAATCATGAAAGTTTCTCAAATTTTGAACAAAGATGTGCTCAGAGCCTTTGTATGTGAATGCTGAAGTACTGTGATACATGATATAATACCAGTTGCAGGAACATCTCCGCCAACGCTATGATTTTATTATACCTGGCAAATGTTCAAAAACAATGGTACCATTCTGTGAGAAAATCAATGGGTGATGTGTATCACTATTCCCCACAATTAGAACCCATGAAAGTCTTCACCCATCGAAGGTGCATTTCCTTTGTAGGTAATTTATATTATTTTGCCTTGTTCAGCATTTGTACTGTCAGTATGTAGTCAAAAGAATAGCATAATTGCTTATCACAGTTTCACTGTAATGGAGTCGGGAGAGTCCATACACAGGAGCATCTGAGTCATGAAACAGTTACACAGTTTACTCTTTGTGGAGAGTAAGTCCTCTGAGAGTCGTAACACAGTTAACTCCTTCCCTATAAAGTAGTGGAGAGTAAGTCCTCTGAGATATGTAACACAGTTCACTCCTTCCTTATAAAGTTGTGGAGAGTAAGTCCTCTTAGTCATGAAACAGTTACACAGTTCACTCCTTCCTTATAAAGTAATGGAGAGTATTAAAGTCATCTGAGAGTTGGAAAACAGTTACACAGTTCACTCCTTCCTTATAAAGTAGGAGAGTAAGTCCTCTGAGAGTTGTAATACAGTTTTACTCCTTCCTTATAAAGAAGTGGAGAGTAAGTCCTCTGAGAGTCATGAAACAGTTACACAGTTTTACTCCTTCCTTATAAAGCTGTGGAGAGTAAGTCCTCTGGGAGTCATGAAACAGTTACACAGTTCACTCCTTCCTTATAAAGTAGTGGAGAGTAAGTCCTCTGAGAGTTGTAACACAGTTCACTCCTTCCTTATAAAGCAGTGGAGAGTAAGTCCTTTGAGTCACGAAACAATTACATAGTTCACTCCTTCCTAACCTTATAAAGTAGGAGAGTAAGTCCTCTGAGAGTTGTAACAGTTTACCCCTTCCTTATAAAATATTGGAGAGCAAGTCCATAAAGTGCTGGAGACCAAAGAGAAATGAGCACAATTCTGTGGGAGTTAACATCAGCCCGACAAATGGCTAATCTGACAGAAACCAGTGATGACAATAAATATAAGGAATTCTCCTCCCATCCCCTTATCCAGGAAAAAATGTGATGTAATTACTGGGAACATTAATCTGTCTAACAACTAGCTAATTAATCCTTCAGTCCAATAAGGAAGTTTACAAAGGCTTCATTCCTGCTCACCTTGAAATCTCATAGATAATCCAAAGTGAACATCAGCAACAAATCAACTCAAGGAAAATAAACATACTGTGTAAATAAACAGTACGTGATTCCCTACATCATTGACCTTCTGCTCTCATTATGTATATTTCATGATACAAGATAGCAGTATAATAATAGTTAAGCTTAAAGAAATCTTTTCTAAATAAATCTACACTCTACACATCTATATATATATATATTTTGCTTTGTTAGTTTTTTTTTTAATATAATAAGCAAGGTTATTTTACTTAAATACTTGTTAAACTTTGAAAGGAAAAAAAAAAAGCCAAGGAAATAAAGTATTTAAGCTCTGTTATCGCATTTGAAACACAACAGATTGAAAGATTAATCTGTGAGGATGTTGTTACAGTATATACAATGACTTACTGTATTTAGGTATCATTAGAGTGAACAATGTATAAACTAATCATACCACATTCAACAGGTAATTCATATGATCATATCCACTTTGTTTTCTACAATATTGGTAAAAAACAGCTTGGAATCCAACAAGCTCTTGGTTGTACACAGGTACAAAGTTCCTCAGGTAAGGCCAGTACATTAACTTGTAGGTGATCACTGATCACCTGTCAAGCCTTAATTCAAGCTTTAAAAATTGAATGGAACCGCATCATCAAAGGTTATACCTCACTTCCTGGCTGTCAAAGTAAAAACAGGAATTATGTGTGTCCATGTGGTCTATTCATCCATACAACCTCTACATTTATGGCCCCAATTTACATAAATATAACTTCCAGGGATATGTCTTTTTCACAAACTGTCCAAGAAGCTTAGAACTTTGAGTGAGAGCTTAACAAACTTACATGTACACATTCTATACGTCTGAAAACATTCAGAGGAATAAACAAACACTTTTAAGTCATTGCTTGGCTGCACAGCTTATAGATACACATCAGTAACCATGCGGTCTGGAAACGAAACACACAATTAAAGAGATCCACTCCTGAGTATTCATGTGAAATCTAAACCTCTTACACTTTTTACAGCACACCAGTATTATATCAAACTCAATAGAAAATTCCATACATGTGTTTGTAGCCTGTTATACAACTTTTTAGCGACATGTATCAAATACTGATTTGATATGAGTGGATGTTGATGGGTAACAGGAACACATGTTAAGTCGTGTACAGTTGCATAGATGTTATTGTATATACAGGTGCAGATATGTAGCCCATTAACTGATTATTGGAGCAAAAGTTGAGAGTAAACAGTACAAGGAAATATGAATACATAGCAATGCCCCTGGGCAAAGGCCAATAATAAGTCTTATACATGTGAATAGTTTATCCTGGAATATCATCTCAATAGGTTGAGGTAAATACTAATATTAAACTAACATACCAATACATGGTAGCCTGTCAACAGTTTCTATCATTTTGTCAAGGGGCACTTGGCCGTTTGTATACAAATGTGAGGGTTTTCACAGAAATTGCCTAGAGCTGGATAGAAAGTGTCCAGAAACACTTCAATCTAATCATCAATAAAGCCAGTCTTCTCTCAAATATTTTTGTCTTTTTTTAGACCTAAAACTGCAGAAATAGCTCTCCTGAATTCTATTAACACAAATATTAAAGAGAAACAGAAACTACATGGTCTTTAGTTGTCGAGAAGTTGTTAAATATGTGATTAATTAATTTATTAGCAGCCATTCAATAGACATCATAACTACTGTATCGTGTCCTGTTTGAAACGCTGTAACAACATACATGAAGTTGTGATTCATAGAAAGCAATACATGTATTACTACATTCCTACAAGTTTCATACAAAACTAGAGTCCTGAAAATTGATCACAATTGAAGTTCTCTTTCTGCATAAATAATCAGATATTTGTAAACATTTTTACTGCATTTCTAGCAGTTTTCAAGGAGCAAAAACTGTTTTCCAGGTAATTCCAGTACTGGAAAACTGAGTTTCATTTTACAAGGCATTCCCAATAGTTTCAAGGACTGTACAAACCCTGTCCTACACAACAGTTGGTTTTTAGAACATAGTTACATGTCTCACAGTCACCTTTTTAACCAAATTATTAATTAAACCCTTCACAACATCCAACAAACACATCCCATTAAACTCCCATCAAAGAGGTGAGCTACACCGAACCAACCATGATCTAGATTAGATATCTCCTGCAGTTCAAAGAAGTATCAAAGAAAAATTGACAAAGGGCCTGCACTGCCTGGGTATGTACATGTAATTTGACCATGTAGCGCTACATTACATGTGTCCCAACTTTCTTCAAACATTACATGTGGGTTACCTTTTAATTCAGACGAGATATTCACAATTTTTCATAAGAAGAAGAATCTAAGAGTAAGTTCAAAGAAATATTCACTTCCTGGTACAAAAATTATTTTGACAACTTGATCACTAAGAAACCTTCACTCACAATGTAAATTATCAGCTGGAACAAAAGATGGCTGGAGCCGGCCAGATCATTGAATCCTTACATCCACTGTCTGATATTTATCTGATGCCTCAAAACATTCCTGTTGGCTTATCTAGCTGATTATGATCCATGTGGAGTTGCAGAATGGGATCAAAATTATGTACCGGTAGACAACAATCACATTAAGATACTCATGAAGCTATTGAATGACTATAGAGGAGTCCACGTGGCTCCTCCCCACACACGATTACATGTACAAGCAATCAGATGATTACCACGGCAGCCTGGAGGCCACTTTAACTCAGTTTTTATACCGGACACCATTGATGAAATGAGCTGCGTAAAGCAGATTGCACCAATTACCCATGTAGATATCACCCGCAACTACTGAACTTCATTGACATAGTGGCATTTGTACAAACCATTTTTGCACACAAAATATAGTTGAAAACTACCATATGGAACAAATTTTATTGGTACTATCATCTCAAGAGATAATCCATATGCTGTAGTTTCTCCATAGTCTTTACTTTAAAAAATGTATATATTGAATAAATGAAGAGAGAATGATTTGCTTGCCCTCACCGGGATCTGAACCCGGGACCTTTGAGTTACCGGCTAAACACTCTAATATACACGTATATATCTCTTAAATGAATGATGTGAGAAAAATGTTCTTGCCCCCACCAAGATTTGAACCGTGATATTTGGGTTACACTCTTATATACAGCATATATACAGCATATATACATGTATTACACACATTAGTAAAGGTAGGTCTACACTGATCAGATTGGCCTAGACACACAAATTAGGCACCATTTATTGGTAAAATTCTCTGATCTGGCACATCCCAGTAATTATTTAAGCCATTAGCCAACTCTCATGTAGTTTTGAGGGTTTGAATGAAACTATTTTTGGTTTTGTACATTCTATTGACAGATCCAGTGGCCTTCAACATAAACCCTTCTCACAGATGCTCAAGAACCTTCATCAGATGTTTGTTTGTTTGTTTGATTGGGGTTTAACGTCGTACTCAAGGGTATTTCACTTATATGATGACAGGATTGTCCACATCACACATTTCTTGGTCTAATTAGACTGGAAAACCATGAAGAAACTTGTAAAAACCAGCCCATGATTGACGGTGCACATCGTGTGACTCACTCATATACCTGAGTGTCCCCAGACGGATTCGATCCTGTGAACTGTAAATCGAAGTAGGGTTTAGCCACTAAAGCCACCCTTGAGGGCCCACCATCATCATATTCTACACAGATAGAAAAACTAATTATGGAAAAATCATCACAGTGTGCTGTTTAACCACATCCCTTTTGTAGCAATTCCTTCCTTAGAGAATAAAAAATCTGGTAAATTCATCTTCCTTTATATTCTGAATATAGGCTCATTAACAGATGTGTTATTCAGTCATTACCGACCCCTTCTCAATTACCTAAAGAGGTCCAGTATATCTTTTTTAGAGTCCAGAAATCTTGTGTGCTTTTGTAGCGGGATTTCCATATATATACACTGTTGAGTAACTATATAACGATTTGAATACCATCACATACTGATCCACTGGTGTTTTGTCCACAAGCTGAAGGCAGCATTACTGGGTCGTAGAGTAAATTGATGTATGACGTAACTGTCCCCTCTGGCATCTCCCAAGTGAGTCACAGAATTCTGTATGCAGTCAGACAGCACATATAACAAGACAGGGAAGTTTATAGCAATATCTTCTAGGTTTCTTATCCAAAATTCATCGGTCAGAACTCAGAACAGTATAATATCATGAGGCTACCTGGGTTCTAATTCATCAGACCATAGTCAGGGTTCTGTATCTCCTCTTGGCTTTATTGCAAGACAGATATTAGGAAAATATTACAATGTTTTATACTGACATTAATTTTACCTTGAAATATTTTGGTATTTTGGTATTTTCCATAACCAAAATGCCTCAGGAAACTTCTCTGACTTTGTATTAGTTTTTAACGATTTTCGCACAGCCTGACCACGTCCCTCTTTGCTAATTGGGAAATTGTCCATTTCTTTAAGTAAATTGCCTATTTGAATTAATTTGTATTAAATAGTGATTACATTAGAGAATTCTTTCTGTTATTATGTTTGTTTTTCCATTACTACACTGCAGTGGTGCTAACTTGAAACATGGAATGTAATTCATAATGTTAAGTTACACCAATGTACTGATTAAAAATCACTTAAAATATCATTATTAATTTGCAAAATTAAAACAAAGGTTTATTCATATACTTGCTGTTTTGTTTGATCGATTAATTATGACGTAAAGTCCTACTTGAGGGTATTTCACTTATATGATGATTGATAGTTTCTTTGATTGCAGTTTAACATCATACTCAAGGGTACTTCACTTACATGACTCTTTTTTAAATTCTGAAATAAAACCTCATTAAAACAACCTCTGTGAGTCACACTTTGTTATTGAATAGTCTGTTGACAAACAAGCATTTAGGATCACTGAGATAAAACGCTGAGAAACAACGTCATTACACAATTCTATCATAATACTCTGGTTGATAAAGATGATTTTTACCTGCTCTGTGTCTTTTTTATCAAACTGATGTACACGTCACCTGTCTACCTCATTATGGTAAACCACATTTCGTGAAACTCATAGTACCCATTTATCAAAATACAGGTGAATTTAACAGTGCAGAGAAACTTAACAAGGACATCCTGCTCATAGTCTTATCTAGAGACTCATCCACCTGTCCTTTTTGACTAAAAAGGGTTAACATGACAGGTAGAAATTCTGATTTTAACATAGTAATGGTTGAAAAATGGAAATTTTTGACAGGTAAAATTTTTCAAAATAGGGATTCATCACAGGCAGTTTTCCAATTTTATCCAAGACACTGATCGTGTGCATGTTGTTAAATGAGCACGTTTTAACACCTTTCTCACTCAAGGTACTACATTTCACTTATATGATGGTTGCATACTTTCAACAACATCACCACCTAGACAGGAAGTGTTATTCAATATACAATAGACAAGTTGATAACTGCTTTGCTGACAAAATAATGTTACACTGTCAGTGTCCAAAGCAAATGGCATGACTATATTTAATAAAATATCGCCATTTGACAGTGGGCCCATGGTTCTAATAAATGTGTACAATGTATTTTGATTGTTTGATTCCACTCATACAGTATTTCCAATATTAACACTTTAGAAATGAGGCTTAATTTTGAACTTATATGGAAATCATTATATGTGACATCAAAAATTACTTTATAACAGATATAGCCCTACGTGTACCTTTAGATCCAAGCTTAAGGAGGGCTTAGTATGCTTTACAATTAAAATTTAAATCGTCTTTGTAATCATGTTATTGTTATCTGTTTTTTTTATTTAATTAAGTTTATTCAGTGTGATATTTACAAGTCATTGTTGTTCAGCTTTTCTTTTATTTTTACAAGCTATATATAGATATAAACTCTTCATGAATCATTTGCTTCAATATGATGCTATGGGAAGTAACTCTTTAGGACTGTGATAAAAGCCAGCCATGAAGTATTCTTATCTCCCTTTATTAAAGTTTATCTTCTCCAAACATAGACAACAGAAATGAGATTTGTCTGTGTGTTGTTTTTGTTGGCAGGTTTTTCATAAATCCTACTTGTTAATGAGAGAATACATACAGGAATAAACATAAAAAGGTTTCCAGCTTGACTGTCAACATATAATTCGAAAACCTAAACTTTAAGCCATGTTTGCAAGGTTGTTGGTTTTTATTTTCATTTAAAAATTTTTTGGAAGTTTTTAGTAGAAAACAAAATATAGTAAAAGTACAAGTAGTATGATGTTGATGTTTTAGGACGAACTTTGAACTGGTATATGTTCACAACTTTTGCTAACTGATAACTAACTAACTAATTTGGCATTAAGGTAAACTACTGGTTTTATTATAATTTATTCTAGGCAAAACATCACCTTACGTTAAATATAACACATTAACTGACTGCCTGTACCTGACAGGTAAAGTGAGGAAGTATGAGAAAAGCCAATCATGGACTTAACTCACTTCAGCATTCATCTGTACCAAGTTAAGGTACACATAATGATTCAAGCAGGTTGCAATGCTGAAAAGTGTTAGTCTCGACTGGTCAAGGTTGTTTTTAAAAGAAAATTATGCTTCTATTCCATTTTGAGTTGTGTTGTTTTATCGAGGGTACATTTATGTAAAATGGAGGTGGGTGGGTGGGATGGGAGGGGGGGAGGGGGGGATGTAGCTCTGAATCTATATCTTCAACCATCTTGAAAACTAAGAAAATATTTGCTGTCATTCAGCTTGGAAGTTTATAAAGCCTTTTATAAACTGTTAGTAAGTCCAGACCAAGTTGTCTGAGCTCACGGAACATGACACTGGCATACAAAAAATGAGGGCAGGGTGGGCTAGAGAGGTTAAACAGTGCCCCTGGAGGGCTCCATGTCGCCCCTTATCTCATTGTGTTGTTAGGGCCAACATAGGCTCATGTCTGTATCTATTCTTAAAACAAATATTTGTACACATGTAAAGGTCCATTCAACCTTATACAGAGAGACAGAAAGGGACAGGTGCATGCTGGGAAGACCTAGTGAGTAGGACATCTCATTGATCTGTGCTCTGAGAGGTCTCATCCATGTTTTACCTAACAATTATATTAAAGAAACTCATCGAGAGAATGAATATATATGCCAACCAAAAGTTTGTGATTGGTGAAGTATTAAGAGATCAGCTGATTGTTTTTTGGGGGGTGTTCTGCTGTCATATACACATAACTTGCTGGTCATATACATAACTTGCTGATCCTACAGATAATTTCCTGGTCATATACACATAACTTGCTGGTCATATACACTTAACTTGGTGTTCATATATATTGCAGTTCAGGGGAGCAAATGCATATCAATGCATTAAAACTGTTGGTCTATATTTTTTTCAAATTATGTTAACTCAACAAGAAGAAGACATTTTGTTTTACAGGTGATGCAGTTGTACTTCAATGTACAAAATGTGCATATAATTATTTAAAAGAAAAAACAATGTTTTAAAATATACCAAAAACGTTTTTTTTTTCGCCATATAGATTATATGTTCTTATAATAAGCCTTTTTTTAAATAAATTTTTACTTTCAACTTTTTAATGTCTTATTTCCTATACTTTCCCAATTCAGTTCAATCTAACAAGCATGCCCCTAGAGTGTGTGTACCTCACTTACAGTTATAGAGGAAGGCCCGCAATGATGCTTCCAGTCAATCTCACGACTAACCAACCAGTATTATAAACGCAGGCAGGCTGCACACCACAGAGAACGGCAGACATATAGAGTTTCTGTTTATTGAAATCTGTCGAGAGATGAGGGCAATTTTTGATGGAAATATTTATCTTAGTGAAATGTTCCATCTAGGCACAGACACCGCCACTGTAACTGGTGTTGCCCCTTTGCACGGGTGGGGGGAATAGGTGATAAGTGGCTGTGTTGCACAAAGGAGTACATTTACTGATAAAAGGAAAAGAGGAAAGAAAAGAATAATATTACATTTTTATATCATGAAAATTGTTTCTGCTATTGAGGTTAAGCACAATAAATACATGTACTTAAGGATATTTCATTCATGTGATGGCAGGTCTGTGCTGTATTCTCTTTCGGTTATCTTTAACTTTGTGAGATAACTTTACATTTGCCTTTTACCCTGGTTGGCTACAAAAAAATAAATGTGTCTTTATGAAAAATAGAGCAAAATTGCTTTAATATACAATCTTTATTGATTATTGGATGACAAAAGTTGTCAAAATCAGTAGCAAAATGCAAATTTTGCTGCGGACAATTTGAGAAACCTATAAATAGGTCCTCCTAAATTAAGTTTGCATAACCATGGGAAACCCCGTTCTGACCAATAGCACAGGACTGGATGGTGTGCCAGCCGAATTAATAAAGGAAACCTGAGGCTGTTGACAACAAACAAAAGCAAGGCAGGACAATCACAGGACACATAAACAAACAGGTTTGCCTTCTAATTGCAACTTAGCTCAGAGAACACCAAGGGAACATAAAGATCCTTCCCTACCACTGAGCAGTAGATTGCATTTCACTCATATGAATGCATCTAATGATTTGTTTGTTTGTTTGAATGGTGTTCAACGTCGTACTCAAGGCTATTTCACTTATATGACGACGGAGACAAAAACAAGAGATCCATGAATGGATCTTGACGCCCACACTGTTAAGATAGTTTGAAGAGAAGGGTCTAAGAGGGGACAG
>JARFOD010041036.1:0-10249 GCA_031763545.1 Mopalia muscosa | reverse complement strand
GCAAATTTGGAGAAAAAGTCTCAAACCATCTAAGAAAAATAAAAGTTTGTCTGTTTTAAAAAATTATTTGACGTTTTTCTTAATTTTTGTCATTATAAAATAAAATGAATCATAATATGACATTATATTTAGAATCTTCAAAACGTCTGTTTTCTAAATATATATGATGTTAATATAATCATCCTTTGGAAAAGGCAAAAGCCACGAAAAGATAAGAGTCACATTTTTTACTCCTGACTAGTGGTAGAGTCCTTAAACAGTTGACTCTACAGGTCTAGTGATGTAGGCACCTGTTTTGAAAAGAAAGATATTTGATTGGTTAGTATTTGTATAGCTCTTCTGCTTAATGATAAAAGTACCTAGACATGATCGTGTGGTCAATAAATTTGACTGTAGTTTGTGCATCACCCATTGTTTAAGATCCAAGTATAAAATTGATATAGCTTGATTAGAAATCTAGGGAGCATAATTGAACACAAGAAATGATGCCCATTTTACCAATATGCATTTTATTGCAGCTCAGAGTTTTGCTTTCAATTATAAAACTTATCAACGCTTAGCTACAACATTGTCAGGGGGCAAAATCTTAAAGAATTTTGTCTGCTGGCTTCTACCATACATGTCCGACAGCTTTCTGTTGCCCTGCTGGTCTCAAAGCTAAGGGGCAACATTAAGCTGATCTGATTATGATGGGGTTTTTTTCTGCGTCCTGTCTTGTCTTCATTTGTTGCCAGTGGTGGCGGATTTCCTTCACCCATTGTACCAGCACATGGTCATATGAGTGAAATAGATTTAAGTACAGAGTTAAATCCCACACCAACAAATAATCCTACAGTTCAAAAGAATTTGTCATTGTCTGGGGTCATATTTAACAGGTAACTGAGTTGGACATAATCCTGGACTTAGGTTTGCTGTGTAACTGTTTGTTAGTTTGATTAGGGTTTAGCGAAGTGCTTAAGTTTATTTCACTCACACAATGACTTGTTTGACAATGGGTTAAGGCAACCACCATCCACAACATTAGCAACAAACAAAAACAAGACGGGGACAAATACATGACAATCAGAGGACTCTAGACATGACTTCACAGACAGATCGACTTCATGCCCCGTGAGCACCAGGGCAACAGGAAGCTCCCTCCAGAAGAGGGTTTCTGGGATTTAAGGATGATAAACTTCATGTAACAACAAATATGCCACTTTTCACACAGCCATTGCAAATTTGCACACATGCAGTTACTAGGACGTCTAGTGTAGAAGGCATTGTGTTGCCATGACAATAGGGTTTGCAAAGCGCTGTAAAACCTTTGTAAAAATATTCCCTGATGGGTTACAAGTAAATCTGCTCTGTTTTATTGCCCTTAAATAAATAGATAAGTGTGCTCCCTTTCTTCATGTTTTATTGCTTGTATTGTATTGGAGCTTTCTCAATGTGATTAAACTAGCTGACTAACAGGGTGTGAATGGAGATAACTCCATTGTCACAGACATAATTACCCGTACTCTTTGACATTCATCCTCATTAACATGGGAAATTCAAATACATGTAGCCATGCAAGCTTGGCTGTTTACTGCCAACTTTTATTCAGCAACACATTAGTTGAATAAACAACCCATGTTTTGGCAATATGATATCAAACCTTACTGATATTCTCAACTTTTGGATCATTTTTGCAGAACTAAAAATGGAAGCCAAACTGTAAATCAATACCTATGGGCTATAATGGTTGTTATGCATGTTGATTTGGATAGGTTCACACATGCTTACATCTGACCATATCTCATTATAGATAGCAGCATTATCAATTTATCATAACATATATAGTTGACTACATAGGCATGTTATCATAACATGTGTGGAAGTTGCCTACATCAATCACTTTATCATTACATGTGTAAGATTTGCCTACGTAAATCATCTTATCATAACATGTGTTGGATTTGCCTATATAAATCATTTTATCATAACATGTGTTAGATTTGCCTACATAAATCATTTTTTCAAAACATGTTTTAGATTTTACTACATAAATCATTTTATCATAACATGTGTTTGATTTGCCTACATACACCTTTTTATCATAACATGTGTTAGATTTGCCTACAGAAATCATTTTATCATTACATGTTTTAGATTTGCCTACATAAATCATTTTATCATAACATGTGTTAGATTTGCCTACATAAATCGTTTTAAAATAACATATGTTAGAGCTGTCTACATAAATCATTTTTTTTTACATTTGTTAGATTTTCCTACATAAATCATTTTATCGTTACATGTGTTAGATTTGCCTACATAAATCATTTTATCATAACATGTGTTAGATTTTCCTACATAAATCATTTTATAATAACATGTGTTAGAATTGCATACATAAATCATTTTATCATAACATGTGTTAGACATGCCTACATAAATCATATTATTATAACATGTGTTAGATTTGCCTACATAAATCGTTTATCATAACATGTGTTAGATTTGCCTACATAATCATTTTATCATAACATTTGTTAGATTTGCCTATATAAATCGTTTTATCATAACATGTGTTAGATTTGCCTATATAAACCATTTTATCATAACATGTGTTAGATTTGCCTACATAAATCATTTTATCATAACATGTGTTAGAATTTCCTACATACATCATTTTATCATAACATGTGTTATATTTGCCTATATAAATCATTTTATCATAACATGTGTTAGATTTGCCTACATAAATCATTTTATCATAACATATGTTACAATTTCCTACATAAATCATTTTATCATAACATGTGTTAGATTTGCCTACATACACTTATAACTAGAACATAAGATGATTTTTCGATTTTAATTGATCTACATCCCTGTGCCAGTGTGATTGCTTTTAGAAATATAACTAACATAACAACTAGAGATTAAGCTCTTTCCAGAAAGTTGTATCTGTGGTTGTAACTAACAGAACACTGTGCCAGTATGATTACTTCTTATAGATATAAGCTTATATTAACATTCTATATAAAAATTGAGCTACATGAATTTCCCACATAAAATACAATCTTACTGAATTGGTGGATAAAATATTTGTTTTATAGCTAACAACAAAACATTCCATAGTGACGGCTACAAACATACATGTAGGTCAACGAACAATGGAATTCAGCAAGATATGTTTTCAAACATTCTTAGAATATTATTACCAAAAATTACAGAGAGAGCTTGCTTTGGGAATGAGTGGTAATATGATTGTAAAGAATGCCAGCGTCTCACACATTAAAAAAACCCTCCCTGTAGCGTAACTTAGTCCATTTTCACAAAAGTAGGGCTTTAAACCAGTAAGAGGGATTGGCCTTTAGCTCTTCACAATGCTGAGGTGAGACATTTATCTTCCATTTTAGATATTGGATTTTGTTGTATACGCACTTTGTGACTAAGATGTTTTTCTGTATAAATATATAATGAGTTTGCGTCAGTTACTTGTGAATTTAATCAGTTGTTAGGAAAATAGCAGTTTATATTTGAAGATTATTTTTCCTTCCACGTATCTGGTCACTAACTTATTTTTTATTGTTGTAAAGTTTTAAGGCATTTCTTAAAAAATTATTAGCCCTCAAATTTAAGCTTATACATTTCAAAAACCCCCTACCCAAATTAAGAAGCAGGCATTTAAATAAATAAATTAATTATTTTTTTTGTTTTTAAGTCTTCCGCAGAGGTTGAAATTAACATCACATATGGGCTATAACTTTACAAGTTTTACAGAAGAAAATTGAATTATCTGGAGAACTGATATACATTGTATTTGTTAATTGTTTTTTTTTTATAAAAAACAATAATAATTTTGTATTAACTGTCACCAATTATTTTTGATTTTTGATACATTTGGAGGGCTGCCTAGGAAGTACTATATGCTCAAGGAACTAGTCTGATGTTTTACAAGCTAGACATTGCCAAGTAAATAAGCAAACCCAAAAAATAAATAAATAATGTTTGTGACATTATTGACGTGAAAATCATATATACATGTATGACTGAACTGTGGTCACGAGTCATGATCTTTCTGAATTCCACTGGTTAACTGGTATTCAACACCAGTTTTGAACTGGTATGCAAAAGTCAATACCTGTACGCTGAAGTGGCCCCCAGCAGAGGGCTGTTTGTTTAAAGAGTAACAATGCTGTTTTAACATTAGAAAACACCGGACAGCTTGGCTATGCTACTGTCAATTAGTGTTGGAATACACCACCGTCATGTGAATACTCTAACCACATATTAATAAATAAAACACATTATGACATACAGGCTACTTTAATGCCCTTGTTTCAGTGTTTTCCACAGAGAAAGATCTGTCATATAAGTGAAATACCTTTTAACATGGTGTAAAAATGATCAATCAATAATGAGCACTGAAGTTTGCATTTGAAAGTTCTGAAAAAAGTATGTTCCAGTGTTATTGTTGAAACATCTAATATTGATAAGCTGCCATATTGCCTGTTAGCACGTACATGTTAACAAAATCTATCTGGTTCCTCATGCAGTGTGTTTAAGTGACTTTGTAGCCAATCAGAAGCACGATTTAAATATTCCAGACATTGTTAAACGCATTTGGTAATTTCACATTTTATAGTAAATGACAACCTGAAAAGAATGAACATCAACTTTTCTTTCCACCTAAAAAAGGTTAAAAAAGGCTATGTTTGTGAAAGCGCTAGAAATAAGGAAATGTGTAAATCGATTGCTTAATGGGAGGATAATTGAATTCCGCCCAAGTTGTCTTAAAAACACTTCTGATTGGTACGCCTGTCATGTTCTCTCTTATAAAGTGTTGAGAAAATCATTGGTTCACAAAAATAATCTGAATAGAACATTATTAATGACAGTAACATTTTGTAAAAAATGGAGGACTGCCAAGGGCTGTTGAAAAGCTTTACACAGCATGGTTGTGTATCTGTCAAGTGAAAAACATAGGCTATTAACAATGGTGACGTAACCCGGCTTCTGGAATCAGTTAGAGATATTCTCGGGCTTCTCTAGTGAACAACACCACTGATGTTAACATCAGCTTGGCACCATCATCCCATGAGTGTAATAAGATTTAAGTATCTGGCACTATCAATCCTAACTTTATGATTTAATGAGGAAAAAATTAATAAAATTAAAAATTTACTCTTCTTCTCTAGCCCTCAATAAATACCGTACATAATTTTTCATAGATTTCCTAAATGATTTTAATATAAATAATTATATAGTGTTAATAAGTATATAAATAAATACAAAAAAAATCATCAAAGTACATGTAATTTAGATTAATGATAAAATGATCAAAGTGTTAAATTGGATATTTAGATTATCTTAAGTATAAATTAACATTAATTTTTTGTCTGACATTTTGAAGTTATCACAAAAGTTTTATATATGTTGATTAAACAATAAATAGCTATTTTTTAAAAAATTAAAAGGTTACTCATTTTCAAATTAACGTTAATGTACAATGAAGGATGATACTTTTTGTGCGAAAAATTTAATATTGAGTCTTGGTTTTATTAATCTTGTCATTTACATGTACCAGGTATATGAATCTGTACAGGAAAACGGACAATGGACAAATTAAATGTCTGGAATGGATTTGGTAATGGATTTATTTGGATCTTCATTTGTGCTTTTCTAACCTTTATTTTAATTGGAATTTACCATAATGGTAAAAGTATGGAGTTAATCCCCAATCCAAGAAACACTTGCAACAAACTAAAGAAAGCAAGACAAATGCATTGCAAAAACATGTTTCTCTAATCTGCATGAGCTGGCAGTCGGAAGGAATTTCCTGGTGCACTCTGAAGTGTCTGTCAACACAAAGCCAATCTGTCTATTAAAAAAGTTGGTTGCATCTTGCAATTGTCTTGTTTTGTGATGAGCTGTTAGTTAGCAGAGACACATGGAGGATGGCTTTCTTTTCTCATTAGACTGGTATGTGGTCTTTAGAAAAAAAAAACAATGCACAGTATGACGTTAAACCCTCATAAATAAATAAACAAACAACCATATCACTTTGAGAATATAGTATGAACTACAATGAAAATGGGATATTTTGTGCTTTTATTTTGGAGCTACATTGAATTCTGTCTTTTCAGAATATTGTTTGTTTGTTTGATTGGTGATTAATGTCGTACTCAAGGGTATTTCACTTATATGATGACGGTTTGTCTGCTTCACACTGTACACATCCTTATTACGGTGGAAAACCGGGAAGAAACCTTGTAAAAAAAAAACCCGCGATTTCCGGAGCCACAACATGTGACTCGCTCATATACCTGATGGTAGAAAGGCGGACTTGAACCCGTGAACGGTAAATCGAAGCAGGTTCCGTTTAGGAAGCGCACACGCTACCACTGAGCCACGGCCGCAGGCCTTTCAGAATATAGAGAACAAGCAACCATTCTGTCAACTGATAGGTTTAGCATAGTACATGAGTAGTGTAACTCTCTTGAAAATGAAATTAGTCTTTAGTTTTTCGGAGTCACACTACTCTTATACTAAGCATATTCATTTCGTCCTTTCAAGTTACACTACTCCTGTACTCAGCACAAATAAAATTCACAAATTTGTAGTTTTTAACAGCCTGAATGACACTTTACTTCTCCAGCATCAGATGTGATTTAATGTTACAACACTCTTGTGTGGAGTTAGAGAAGGAAAGATTGATTTTTATGGTGATCAATACCATGATGTGTATTGATTAGGTGTTTACTTGTCTGACTTGAGTCTCCTCACCTTACGTGGCTTGCTTCATTAACTAACGTCTGACGTGTTCGTGTAATGTAAGAATTTATAGATCTCACTTACCAACATTCTATGCAAGCTCAGTGAATTTAGCCATGTAAAATATTTGTACAGTAAAATAGGCAGAGCATTAAAGCCACCCACGAAAATATAAATGTTTCCTGTAACAAGATTACAGAAAATTGGGTAGGTAGGTAGGGAATTATATTTTTAAGCTAATAACATCAAAATAATTTTGTTTGAAACTGTGTCATAGAGCATTATATCTGAAAAATATCTGTTATTTTAGGCCTTGCTGTTGGCTACTTCACTTATGTAATGGCAGTATATGCATTAAAAACAACATTACCTATCCTTTTTCATAGTGGATTTTCTTTTTCAAGTTCATAAAAAGTAGTTCCTCAATTACAAAAAAAAAGCAAATACTGACAATCTCTTTTTTTTTCACATTGAATTTTTGGGGTAGTAAGGGTTACTGGAAACAGATAAATCAATGTTGATGGCCTAATGGAAAATAAAAGTCAACAGAAATTGGTATGATTTATAACTGTGACGTTATCTTTCAGTATTGCCGAAATCATGGTGTAAATGCATAAGAGCGACTGCGTGGTTAAACGATTTTTAATGCTGACATACAAATTGCTTTCAAAATGTAAAATAAGACACACACACAAGAATGAGCCACCCATTTCATTAAAATTGATGTTATAGGAATAACTTTAGAAAGAAACGCACATATAAATTCTAAAAATAAGCTAGGAAAGCCGATGCCTGAAGAAAAAATAAGACTCACATGACGGCAAAATTTATTGAGGCAGAACCATACTTAAAACTAGGAACAAATTTCTTCTTGAAATATTTTTTGGTTTAGTCAAGACAGTAGTGCTATAAATTTAACTTCTAATACCATTATATTCAGGAAATTTAAACTTCTGATCTTTAAAAATTTTATATTTTTTAATGCTCTTTCGATATTCCTCTTTAATGTGCATTCTCACGGTGCGATTTGTAGTAACGAAATTGGGTGATTCTCCCTTATTTAAGGTATTTTGATTGACAGACTATTTTCTACCTTTTTCTCCAACAATTGAGGCAGGAATTTTATTGAATGACTTTTGTGTCTTTTCAGAAAGTGAATATTAAAAAAAAACAACTATATTTTGGACTAACACTTTCTTAGTTTGAACAGATTCTAGTTCAGAAAATTTTTCAGTTTGAAACCCGTCTGGGAATTGAACCTGTGACCGTCAGAGTTGGGTGCCACATCATCATCCTCAGAGTTAAGCACTGCTAGTGATTGGGTTCGTAACTCTGAGGGTCCTGGGTTCCTGGACTGGTTTCAACCTGCAAACTATTATGGAATAGAGTCTGTTCCAACTTAGAAAGTGTTATCCAAAATAACAAATTTACAGGTATTTTATTGACCCTAGGGAAGAGCCCTGTCTTCCTTGTAAGACCACATTAATAGAGCACCTGGCATGCCAACAGACATTGTTGTGATTTATTTTTCTAAGTTGAGCGAACATGAAATCTATCACAGAGTATTAAGTGGATACGTAATGGATCAATAAAGACGTCTAGTTTGGATTATGTATAACGATTATTTGTGTAAAAATAAATAGGGTAAGACTTGATTTCTGCCCATTTTATATGTGAGCTGCTTCATTAATTAAGTCTGAGAGGGTATTTTGATTTATGGGTCTATGTATAGCTTCCAGACGGCCATGAGGGAGCAGGTGGGCCATGGCCCTGTAGAATACTTCCTCGGCTTCCTTAGTCGATCGTAAGAGGTGAGAAAAGAGGTTGCTTTCTGTTGCCCTGGTGTTAGCAGAGCTAAAGGGTAACAGTGAGCAGATTTGTTTGTGATGTTCTGTATTTGTGTCCGTCGTCATATAAGTTATAAAATACCCTTGAGTACAACGTTGAACACTAATTAAACAAACAAACAAGCCATTTCATCCTTCATTTCTCTCAATGTCTTGCTATAATATTCACCTATGAATTGAAATGTTCAAATTAAATCAACATAAAGTTGAGTTTATACATGTATTAAATTCATGTATAAATACATGTTTAGTAATTCAAAAACCAATACCATAAATATGCATTCAAGAAAAAACAAGAGCAAAATTGTTTTATAAAACAAACGTCATTGATGATGGAATTGACAAAAGTCAGTATCAAAATGCAAATTCAGATGATCACTGCAAACACTTTGTGAAACCTATATAAGTTCATGTTACCTCCTAAAATAAATTTGCATAACCATGGGAAGACCCCATTTGCTTGACACTTATCACCAAGAACACAGGGCTGGTATTGTTAACGGACAACACTAACAAAACTTAAGGGCCCATTCACCCAGATTCCAATGGGGTGTTGGAGGGAGCTTCTGGTTGCCCTGGTGCTATAAGAGCCAAGGGACAACACAAAGCTGTTTTGTTTCTGATGTCTTTGTTACATGTATGTGTCCTTCGTTGCCATGGTGGTGACGTTGATTTTCTTCCCTCATTTTCTTGGCACGTCCTCATTTGAGTGAAAAAAGCAAAATATAGCGCAAAACGCCAATCAAGCAAACAAGCTTCACTTCTATTAGGCCTGGACTGCTCTTATGGATCAGCTTTTTACATCAATATATATGTGAATAATAGAGTTTGAGTTACATACATCTAATCAACTAGCTTCTGATTTAGCTCACAGGTGGCTGGAGAGAGCTTCCTATTTGCCTAGGGGCCCCCGGCCGTGGCTTAGTGGTAGCGAGCATGCTGCATAAACTGAACCTGCTTTGATTTACCGTTTGCTGGATCGAGTCCGCCTGTCGACCATCAGGTATATGTGCGAGTCACATGTTGTGGCTCCCTCAATCGCGGGTTGGTTTTACAAGGTTTCCTCCCAATTTTCCACCGTAATAAGTGTGCAGTGTGAAGTGGACAATCTGTCGTCATATAAGTGAAATACCCTTGAGTACGACATTAAACACCAATCAAACAAACTAACACACAAGCATATTGCCTAGCTGCTTTCAGAGCTAAAGGGGAACAGGAAGGGGATCTGTTTGTGATGTCTGTATTGTGTCCTGTTGTTGTCTTTGTTTGTTGCCTGGTTTATCCAAGGCTGATTTCCTTCACCCATTGGGCTGGCTCGCCGTTGTGTGAGTGAAATAACCTAAGTAGATATAGCATTTACCCACAATCAAACAACAAACACACATCTGACTTTATAATAGCTCCTGTATTTATAGTAATTAACTTAAATTGAGCGGTATTCAAGGAATCCATCTATGTAGAACCATATTACAATTCATTCATTCAGAACAATTTTTTTGACAAAAGCGCTCATGTTTTAAAATATGGAAAAATATTTTAATCAGTTATTGTGAAAACAACTTCTAGACTTGTTGGGTTCAGGGGCTTAGGCAGACACCCGTCCACCCATCCAAGTGGACACCCTGAAGTGAACAATTGCCTCATTTGGACACCCT
>JARFOD010041025.1:0-10249 GCA_031763545.1 Mopalia muscosa | reverse complement strand
ATTTCATTATTTTCACTTGTTTTTCTGTAATTTTTTGATACAGAATGATGTTAAAATTGAAGAGCAGTATTTCGTCACTAACTTTAAGTAATGAGCATCTCCAGATACCTGTCTGAAGTTTAACTTAGAGTATGTATCTATGGAAACGCAGATTAATTGATAAACTATTTTTTTTACATGGTGCCATTATTTAATATTAATTAATGTTTTACTTTGAGAATAGCACTTTAAGATGAGAAAACCTAATTAAGTAATATTTGCATGGTTCAATTGTTTATCGATGCAACATAATTTAGTCTCTATTATTTCATATTTTGATTCTTTAAGATTTTTTTTTTTTTCAGATTTCAATTCCTGAACTGGCAAAGCGGGCGGTTGCAAAATTAGAGACAAGGAAATACAAAATAACAGTTATAGAGACGAAAAAATCATTGTCATTAGCTCCGCCCCCTGATTATTTTAGCCAAAGTTCACTTTACGAGGCGTGTGCAATTTGTCTAGAGGAGTACAGAGATGGTCAGGTTAGTAAGCTTTAAGAGAACACATGCCATTTTTCGAATAGTTAGCTATTGTTAGCTTCTGTTAGCTGGGGGCCATGGCTGTGTCTTTGTGGCAGCGTGTGTGCATACACATCCTACTCCAATTTACTATTCACAGGATCGAGTCCGCCTGTCGACCCTCAGGGCATATGAGTGAGTCTCAAGATGTGGCTCTGGCAATCGCAGGGGTGGTTTTTACGAGGTTTCTTCTCAGTTTTCCCCCGTGATAAGGCTAGGTGCAGTGTGAAGTGGACAACCTGTCACCGTGAAAGGGAAATACCCTCAAGTACGATACTAAACCTCAATCAAACAAACAAACAAAAAAACTTGCTGATGAATTTAAGCAATTTCTACATCTGAACAAATGGTATTTCAAGGCTTACAGTGGGGAGTATGTTAAAGGGAAGTAACTGAAAAAATGCTGCGGGCCAATATAAGGTAGCGGGCCAATTTCTTATAATATGGCCTGCAATAAACACATACAAAGAATAAGAAAAAATTTAAATGAGGTGTAACATTTCTGTATATGTGTGTTACCCTGTTTTTATTCTGATGTTGGTTTGAGGACTTCAGTGTAGTTAAGGCCAAGTCTGTCATGAATTCCCCATCTCTATGCCTAACTGTTTTACTAATCAGATTTAATTTGATTTGGTTTGGTTACAGGAATTGCGTGTATTGCCGTGCTCGCACGAGTTTCATCGGAGCTGTGTGGATCCTTGGTTAATTTCCAACTGTACATGCCCACTCTGTCTGTATAATATCATCGGTAAGTTTACCTTCTCAGCCAATCAAATCGCACCGCCAGATAATTTGTGACGTTATACCCCAATCAAACCAACAAACAGTCAGATAACTTATGAATAAATAACCTACACCCCCTCTGCCTTGTACATGTTAAATATCTAATTATACAATTTCTGGATAACCATTCTTGTTTTCATTATAGAAAACAGTGTTCTATCACAAACTATTAAGAAGACAATTAAACCAGCTAATGTACTGTAGCCCATTTTCACAAAGTTATCTTAGCTTACTCAAATTATAATTACCATGACGACGCACTGAAGTCATAGTGTTGCCATGACAGTAACGTTCAACTTAAGCTAAAATTGCTTTGTTAAACAGTTCCCTGGAGACAGTGATTGCTTGGAAACTGATTATTTAAAATTTCTGTTCGTTATTTCACCAGCTCATCCAGACCCACCCCCAGTGAGGCCAGTTACGGGAACTCATGTGATAATGTCTGGGGGTCAGAATGGCTCGGTGTTGGGGGCAGTACCTCAGAGCAGTTCCAGCGACGGCAGTGTCTCTCAGTTATCTCACATCACTGAATCGGAGTACCGTAGAATGCACCTGATCCACACCTGCCCGTCGTGCGAGGGAACCTTAGCCTCCTCTCACAGCCCACACTCCTCAAACGGATACATACGGGATTACACGCCACTTCCTGTGAGACACAAATCAGGGAGAGCGAAAACTAAAGTTCACGCCCCGCCCCACTATGAGAATATTTCCCCTTATAGACTACAGCAGGCCAGTTGTATGGCCAAATCATCAACAGACTCTTCGTTAAGCACAGTTTTTCTAAACTCAGGAATTTCAAACTGTTTTCACAACTCTACGGATTCGTGGCAGTACAGTAAATCAAAACCCCACCCTGTAATGCTTGGTCATACCCCGGGGTACCCCGCAGGGGTGTCCGGGTGCGGGCCTTCCTGGGAGAGTGATCCAGAATATATGTTAGGCTGTGCCCCTGATAAACAGTTAGTGTTTAAGGGTGGCGCGAGAAAGGATAGTAGTAGTGATTCTAGCTTGGAGTGTGAGTGCTGTGGTAGGTTGAACAGTGATGTGACACTTAATGTAAGTAACCACAGCACATGTGGTAGTGTAGACAGGGTACTCACGGACGTCAGCAGTTACGATTCAAACGTTTATCGCTGCCATTCACCGGAATTAATCAGTTTATCTCAGGACAGACAGCGACAGACATTTCAACCAAAGTTACCCACTGTTCGCCTTAAACCTGCCTGTGTTCTGACGTCACCGGTCGTTCACGAGGCGTCGCAAAGGACAGATAACTTTAGCTTAGCACAAAGTCGACTCAGCTTTACGAGCTCTGTATCAGACACCGTAAATAGTTTACCTGCTGCTGTAACCATGTTACCATCGGGTTGCCGGGTGGGGCTGTGTGATTTATGTAATAGCCCGGGAGCTTCCCAGGTCTCTTTGGGTGGTGTGTCAAACGTCTCCGCAGTATTAAGTGACATTGGAGTAGCAAGTGATAAAAATCAGACGGGCAGTCAATCCTTCCTTTTTCATCACAGTAGAGACTCCACAGGCTCCCTGAACTCTGCACACTCTAACAACTCCTCTCCACCCTACTCTGACACCCACAGAGCCGTTAATGAAGTAAACAAATCTAATGTGATAAACAATTTTGTGAGCTCTTCCCCTCCCCACCCAGTCCCGGACTCTGTGCCCACATGTGCTAACTCTTCTTCAATACAGCTTGGAGCTCATCTTATACCCTGTCAGACTTGTGTCAACCAATCAACAGCCAATAACATGTATTATCAGATAGTTAGAGACCACAGTATTCGTTCTCAATCAAAGGGAGACAATTTCAGTGACAGGGGACATAACTCTGACTTTGTTCACACAGGAAATTCCGCTCCACGCCAGTCAATGGTTCTATTTACTGAGGACCAAGGTATGCCATAGATAAAACACTTTTAATAAATATTATTACTCTTTGTTAGTATGATATAGACCTGCTTACCTTTTGCACACAAAAATGTATTTATCAATATATCTTTTTGAGTGACTAATAGTGACTAACCTATTCGTGAAAGTTCTGTACAGTTTCGTAAAATGAATGTGGTCAAAATGTTTCAGGTATACTCAATTCCTATATCTTTGTCTCTAGTGCACCATTCTCCACTGCCTGAGACCAGCTTTGTTTTACAGTGCAGGTCTCCATTTAAAAAGTCATTGTAAACAATTGTCAATAAGGACAGAATTGAAATAGTACCTTCAAAACCATAAGGTCTTTTGACTAAGGGCAGTTTGTTTAATAGTAACAATGCTGTCTTTGCTCAGCCCTGGAAGAAAATTAACTTTCCAACATCAGGGAAACACGTCACATTTTGGTTATGTTGGTGTCAATTATTATTTGAATACGATATACACAGTACAGTGTGTAGTGGACAATCTGTTGTCATATAGGTGAAATACCCTTGAGTACGACGTTAAACACCTATCAAACAAATAATATAGCCCTGGTGCTCTCTAAGCTTAGGGGCAACAGCAGTCTGACCTGTTTGTCATGTCCATCTGCTGTGTCAGGTGATTGTCATGTTTTTGTGCCGTTTTGTCTTTATTTGTTGTTCTGTCTTGTCTTTATTTGTTGTCCGTCGCGTCCAAAGTGGTTTCCTTCACCCGTTCTGGGCTGGCACACGTGAGTGAAATAACCTTAATCAAATAACTGTAGAACAGTTTAAACACTTAGTTAGACTTACACAGCCTATGAATGCACACACTAATTGTTTCTCATTTTTTATTTCAGGTTCTGTTACATTACCCCTGGATGAAGAGGAGCGATATAATCCAATAAATGGTGTCTAACCCAAGCTTAATTCTCAGAACATTTCAAGTCCGTCTTAAATGCGGCTGACCACTGGCTAAAACAAGGGAGATAAATCTGTTAGTCCGACCACTGGCAGAGTAATTGATTAACAATATATAATTAAATTTGATTTTCACGTCATGATTACTAAAGGAAGATACAGTTTCCAACTTTATCAAAACAGTTTATGGTTGTACTAGTGTCAATTATTCTTGACATACATCAGTAATTTAAGTGAAGTAACAGTGAACACCACGTAGGACACCGATCAATTGCATCCTGCTATAGTGGAGCTTTCAGTTCTATGAGTTCCAGATTTATCTCCCTTATGTTGCTATGGCCAACAACATTCAGCTGCTGTTTCATACTGGATATGTGTAATAAATCTGGGTTATCTCCCCTGTTAGCTCAAATAGTGTACATTGGAATCGGCTATATATACCTCATTTCTCTACCCAACAAAGGAAATTATTTGTTAATCAATATTGTGTTCTTTGTATTACGCACATGATAAAAGGAAGTTTCAAAGTTGTCTCACATTACTGAATGAGAGTACTGTAGAATGCACCTGATTCACACCTGCCCGTCAGGCGAGGGCATCATTGACCTCGCCCTTTGGGGAAAGTCCTTAAATGAACAGTAGGTCATGTCAGGTAATCAGTCGACAGAGCCACCCAATACTTGTTATTATTGGATTTAAGAGACATGAAGTGGTTAAAATTAGTTTTATGAAATGAAATATCAGTAAGCAATTATGTCAAATTCCATTTTTTGGGGAACTGGTTCTAATACAATTGAGTCAGCCATCGTGTTGATTTTGGAAAGATTTTCAGTTAAATTAATTGGGAAAATATTTTAACCATGTGAAAACAATATCTCAATATTTTTACCAAGTATGTTGGTAAACAGGGTATCGTGTCAATTATCAGACATATTTCTCGGATCGATTGGCTAGAATTGACCTATCTGTGTGTTTTGACTTACTGAGTGATACAACGTTATTGTTGTAGAGAAATTAACCTTGAAAAGGGTTGTCATTGTTTTGCATTTGTAGTACATCAAATGATTAACTTAATGATTTTTGGACACTGTATCTACAAGACGAACACACTGAAGAGGATTTGTGAATTATGTCTGTGTTCAATGTCTGTGTTCAATGTCTAAATGGTGAACACACTGTGTGCACAAATGTCTGTATGATGAACACACTGTGTGCACAATGTCTTCACAGTGAAAACACTGTTTGCACAATGTCTAAACAGTGAACGCATTGTATGCACAGTGTCTAAACAGTGAATGTATTGTATGCACAGTGTCTACACAGTGAACGTATTGTGTTCACAGTGTGTACACAGTGAACACATTGTATGAACAGTGTCTACACAGTGAATGCATTGTATGCACAGTGTCTACACAGTGAACGCATTGTATGCACATTGTCTACACAGTGAACGCATTGTATGCACAATATCTACACAGTGAACACATTAAACACAGTGTCTACAATTAACGCATTGTATGCACAATGTCTACACAGTGAACACACTGTGTGCACAATGTCTTCACAGTGAACACACTGTGCACAGTGTCTACACACATTTGACTGCTGATCCCTCTCTAATGTAGTGAACAGTTTCCAGGGCAGATCTTTTGTTCAGCTGGCATGGACCAGGTCTATAGGTGTCTCTCACCCTGGTTGGTTTTTGTTTATTTATTATGTGATTCTCTGTTATGTTTACTGCATATTTTAATGAGAATTCAATACAGATTTTTTCTGAAGCTATCAATTACATTGTTTGTCATACAGTGATATGACGAGAACTTGCATTTAACAATGATAAACGTCCTTAATCCATGCAGGCTAAAACATGTACAATGAAACACTTCCTTTGTTCATGCAGGATAATTCATATATGTATTGAACACTTCCTTTATCCATGTAGGATAACACATATATGTATTGAACAGTTCCTTGATACATGCAGGATAATACATGTACGTATTGAAAACTTGCTTTATCCATGCAGGATAACACATATATGTATTGAACACTTCCTGTATCCATACAGGATAATACATGTACATATTGAACACTTCCTTTATCCATGCAAGATAATACATATATGTATTGAACAGTTCCTTGATACATGCAGGGTAATACATATACGTATTGAACACTTCCTTTATCCATGTAGGATAATAAATGTACGTATTGAACACTTGCTTTATCCATGCAGGATAATACATGTACGTATTGGACACTTCCTTTATACATGCAGGATAACACATGTACGTATTGAACACTTCCTTACTCCATGCAGGATAATACATGTATGTGTTGAACACTTCGTTTATCCATACAGGAAAATACATGTACGTATTAAACACTTCCTTTATCCATGTAGGATAATACATGTACGTATTGAACACTTCCTGTATCCATGCAGGATAATTCATGTACGTATTGAACACTATTTTTATCCATGCAAGATAATACATATATGTATTGAACACTTCCTTTGTCCATGCAGGATAACACATGTACGTATTGAACACTTCCTTTATCCATGTAGGATAATAAATGTACGTATTGAACACTTCCTTACTCCATGCAGGATAATACATGTACGTATTGAACACTTCCTTGATACATGCAGGATAACACATGTACTTTTTGAACACTTCCTTTGACACTTATTGATCAACTAAGTCAGCAGTACTGTATTATCTGGACTCACTCAGAGATTAATTAACATGTATAGGACTTTGTTAATGTGAATAGTTATGGAAGTTGTATATATATTTATTTATGATGGGCACTGTGTTGCAAGATGATTTGGGTGAGAGATGTGGAAGGATTGTCCATTATAAACAATAGAGTATTTATTTCACACACTTTACCCGTGTTTCTGTCGATTACTAGGATTAAAATGAATTTATTATTGAAGCTTAAACTAGTTTAATGGTTTGTAACTTAAAGCAGCACCAAAAGATAACTTGCAGACAAAATGAACAGTACTTTTTTTTTACCAATTGGCCAGATATTTAAGATTTATTCAGATCCCATTAATAGCCTTGTCTGTAGGAGAATTATCGTATTAGCAGCATTATAATTGTAAAAGTAGTTCGGTTTTTTTTTTCACCAATCAAAATGCTGTGAATAAGGGTCAAGGGTATTGTTCCAGAAGTCATCTTAGCCAAACTTAATCCTTGTTACCATGACGACTCAATACTCATATTAGTACTGGTCGCCATGACAATTAGGATGAACTTTATAGATTAAGATTGTTCATATAACAGACCTCTGTATAGAAACTAGTTCAAATTGTTCCTAGAGAATGCACCCTAACGTGGGGCTCAGTGACAGGGTTATTTTAACTTCTGTATTCTGTTGATCAGCCATTTTTGTGGTTAATAAATTGGTTTTATCTCGCCATTGACAAGATACACTCAACCATGTGAAAACAAAATGTCAAACAAATATCAAACTCTAGTTCTTGGGTCTTCAGATTCTACAAGATTTTTACAAAAAAGTTTCTTCCTGAATGAATTCTGCCATTTTTTCCCCTTCAAATGGAACACTTGTTAAGTTTTTGGTCTGTTGTGGTATAAAATGAGGCTATTTTGTTAAATTATGTTTCAATTAATAGATATCAGGCTTATTAAGATCTTACCACTAGGAGCGCTAGTGTCTTAAACTGAAGCTGTGACGTAGTCGTATGGGGATTGAACAATGACTTCTTCCCCATACGCCTGCATCCAGTTTCTGGCTATTTTAAATCAATTTATTAAATATCAAAAACAACATTTCAACTGTTGGAAACATGCTTTGTCCGACAAAGATAAGATTGTATTAATGCTTGTGGACTTTAAAGCTTTACCAACATTAAAACAACAATACACAAAGACATGTCTTAAATATTTACTTAACCGCTTGTAATTTAAGTTCGAAAATCTTACATAGAAATTGTTTTATTAAGTCCGCCCTATCTGTTTTGTTTTGAGAGACGTTTTTGTGCCAACTCTCTGGGATTCTATGTTTCAATATTTTACCTCAAATTTAACCGATGCTCCAAATATTGTTAATGTCGCTAAGCAACGGGTATGATTGATTTTGCATTTATTTCCAAGTCTTTTTAATACTCATATAATCTTATAGAACAGTGTCCTCTGTATCCATGAGGTCATCTTCTCTACACAAGAGTTTTATTCCGAGCTACTTTGAATTCCAACCCTTGGTGAATGATTGTTTCGTTGCATGAGAACTTCTAGGAGATGTTAATCAGATGTTAAAATGACAGCAATTATCAATTAAGAAAGTTAATGAAGTTTTGTTCGAAAAAAGTAGACTTTGATTTTTTTTAACATGTTTGGGATATTCAACCAACTGAATGAGATAATCGGGTATGAACCCAATATGTCTGCTAATAGTTCTTTTACAAAGTATACAAATTGTCCAAACTTGACTTTGACATTCAGCAAAGGTTGTCAGCGCTTTAACGCGATACTTGGTCACTCTATCCACCAGGGGGCACAGCTGTAATTACGATAACATGCTCTCAATTGGCCGAGGGTTATAATGCAGAGTAGCTCGGAATAAAACTCTAGGCTAGCGAAGATATCATGAGTGTGTGTATTTATTTGTACAGGTTTAGATAACTAAGGGCCAAGATTTCACCAAATAAGGTAAACTGTAAAAACCCCCGAACTTCTTCCTTCAAAAATGTCAACTTTTGCAGCGGGCAAAGCTTTCTGCCACACGGATACTCTCCGAAGTGTGGTGTTTAACCCCAATCAAACTGATCTCACTCTATGTGAAGTGTAATAGAGCTAGGTATGTACATAGATACCGTATACAAGCTACCCTATAAAACATCTTGTACCTACATTATATAAAAAACTGACCAGGTATTTTTCTTGTGGGTGTTCATCTATCTTGGTGTACTAAACCTTGTTAAATTTCAACCTCTATCAGTTGGAGAACAAAAAACAGTTTTTCTTTTTTTTGAAAAAAAAATCAAAACGTTTCCAACAAATTTATTTTGTTATAAAGTTAAATGGCTTTGTGTTTGTTATGGATAAAATGGAATCCAACTAAGCACAGTTTATGTTTTGAAAGTGCCCCGAATGAATTTAATTTATTTAAAGTTTGTTTAAATGTTAATTTAGAAAAGTCATGGTGTCTGCTCCATAGCTACGAGCCAGGGTTGAATACTTCATATTTTTAGGTATTTATAAACACAGAGATATGATCAATTTATTTAAACAAAATAAATCGAGTTGTTGTTAAAAGATTTTGCAATGTTATTTCTTATGATATTTCAATCCACTTAAAATGTTAAGGGATTATTTTTGGTTCATGGTTCAACACAGAATTTTATTATTTAAGCTGTGAATTGGTGAAACAAATGTCGTCTAAAAAAAAAAAAAGAGATTTGTTTTAGAGGCAGATATGGTCAGTTATTCATTCTTCCTGTTACATATAAGTTTGTTTGATAAGTGAGATGTGAAAATATTAATTCATTCCATCACCTGTGTACCTACCATGGAGTTACAGCAGTATAATGAATAAAACTTATACGGTTATGACAGGATTGTTGGTTTCAGTTTTTGTGCTGTCTTAGAGAAAAACAATGTCTGGCAGTACTCCCTATGGTGGGTTTCCCAGGGGAAATAATGTCTCAAGTGCACTCTTTGGTGGACTGCTTGGGACCAGTGATGTCTGAAAGTACTCCCTACAGTGGGTTTCCCAGGGGAAATAATGTCTCAAGTGCACTTTTTGGTGGACTGCTTGGGAAAAACAATGTCTGGAATGTTCCCCTCCAGTGGGCTATTTGGGGAACCAATGTCCAAGCGCTGCCTATGGTTTGTTTGATTGATTGGTGTTTAACGTCGTACTCGAGGGTATTTCACTTATATGACGACGGATTGTCAACTTCGCACTGTACACAGTTTTATTACGGTGGGAAACCATGAGGAAACCTCGTAAAAACCGGAGCCACAACATGTGAGCTGTACTTTTAATACTTTTAACTTCAGTTTCTAAAAGACAAAAAAGCCTACCAAGTTTTGAAGTAAATGTCCT
>JARFOD010041014.1:0-10249 GCA_031763545.1 Mopalia muscosa | reverse complement strand
AAACAAACATCCCCAATCAAACAACAAGAAAGCTGATGGAGGCCATACAGATCCGCAGATTAAAGCCAGAGATTAACTGTGACCAATGATTCCTAATCCCTTCAGTTTACACTGACCTAATCTCTACAGACCAGCGATAATCAGACACCCTAGGGACTATATATGCTATTGTTTAGACCGGCTTTGTATTATCCAACTGTGTTTCACTCTCATTGTTAAATTTCAAATGTATATTCACCTAGTTTTAATGTTATAAATACCCTGTTGTGCAGAAGTTGATCATTATGCTTGATTACGATGTTAGTAACTACATCGAAATGTCGCTCTGATATTAAACAGAAGTTGTCATCCATACAAGTCTTATGTTGAATGTTATAACCAAGTTCTGTATGCCTCTAAAACAAGTTAAGTGGTGAAGAGTAAAACCGAATGTATCACTAACATACAGAATCTATAACATTATTACAATAATTTTGTGTTCGGTTTTTTTATCCCATTAAAGCCATTTTATATCAATTTTAATCAGAAATCAGTATATACTTCCACTTCTCAATCGCAATAGAAACAAGAAGCACGCATTGGTTCTATTTATCCCATACAAGCTTTTTTGTAGCAGTTTTAATAAGAAATCAATATATATTTTCGCTTCTCGGTCGCAAAACAAACAAGAACCACACATTGGTACAAAGACATCTGCAGAGTAAATGTTAGTTTAATTTGGGTTTTATAATCGCCACGTAGTGAATGTTTCTTGACATAGCCTTCTATACGACTTATAACTACAGAAACGAAAACCAATAGACACTGGAGACATCCAGTGTTACCACGGTAAAGTTGTCAGGTTCAATAGCGCTGAATATTGTGACCATTGTGTCCAGCTGACACGGACAGCCGGGCGAAAGATGATACCAATGTCATATCTCAATCAAAATCTCACAAGACGAATCCCTGATTATCAAATGGCAAAGGTGACATATTTAACCACGATTAAAGTATTGTGTTATCGAGAAGTGGGGGTCAACAATTAAATCAACCGGAAACTATACATAAAAGGTCTGTCAATATTTTTGCAAACCTTGTACGGTATGGTAACCAATTCAATTTTGTTCAACAGTTGCATGGTGTTCTTGTACAATACAGGCCGTTGAGTTATTACTTTATCTTACCGTTTTTGTTAAAATAGCGAAATTGGTGCTTATTTCGATTCAGACGAAACGTTTTCTCCGATCTAGAATGTTATCCTCGTAAACAAGAAGAATCACGACATGGTTTATGAAAGGTTTGTGGTAGTAATTTATTCTAGACTCGCGTTACTCTACGATGTAAACATAACTATTATGTAATCAAAACCAAATCTGCAAGCCCAACATAACCACATAATAATCAAAATAATCAAAATAATCAAATCCGAAAGGAACAAAGCCCCATTTATAGGATGAGTTTCCAGAAAACGGTTACTTTCTGAATGATTTTAGTTCTAATGCAATCTGGTTATGTTTCTTTTTGTTAAAAACTTTACCAAAACATAATAACACAAATGTAAATTCTATATAGTTTAGATTATTGGGGTGTTTAAGACGTTAAATTTGGTTTCTGAAGACAAATCCTCTACCACAACATTATAACCGGAAAGTAAATTCTACATTTAATTGAGTACATGGATTTTGTTAACATGTTGACGTTTTAAAAATTATGGGGATAAACAAATAATAAGTTTCTTGATTAATTTCATCAAAGAGAAATAAAACTGTTTACAATTGGTATCATTCTACAAGGGGACTGTAACTGGTTTGGCATGTCATAAGTAGGCAGATTTCTCATGATATTTTGAGGGCATAAGATGATAATCTTCTCACAATCAAACAGAGAAATAGTTTCTGCAAAGGCTTGGTCATATCATAGAATAACACGATTGTAGTCAATTGCATACACCGATGGACTATTTTTGTTGACATTAAAAAAACAGTAAATGTTCAAGACTTCTATTTCTTTTCATATAAAAAACGCTTAATTTAAGTTCAAAGATTTTCTATTTGGTACATGACTGATGATTTGATTCGATATGTGTTTACTTTCCAAGATTTTTAGGTGCAAGATTTATTTTCGTTGAAATAAAAAAATAAATATATCTCTATCAATATATCTTAAAAAATTGTTTTGTCTGAAAACTAATCATTGTTTTACGACATTAAGTTTTTGTTAAAATAATAGATTTTTTTTTTGTTTTAAACGAAGTGTTTTGATTTTTTCCACTGTGACAAAGTTTAAAGTTATTCTGGTTCCTCATGCAGATGAACAGCACAGTATGAGTGGCAGTTTTGGTAATTAAAATAGGTCAACAAACATTGATTATATTCTTATACACCTAAAGGTCAGGTACAAGCTTACCACTGATTAATCCCAGTTGTCGAGAACCTGTAGAGTTTTCTAGGTCATTAGCAACACCATTAGCACTGGACTGGACCAGAATTGTCATCTTGATGCATCTATCAAAATCGAAAACACATTTGTTGCTTATCAGTGACCGATACATCATACATTGTTAATTTTGATCGCATTCGTCCTAATTTATAAATGACAACTATTGAAAACACACAAAGAGCCAGAGAATAGGAATGTAAGTCAGTAAGAAGACGAAGCTTTTATCATATATTTCAGTTATCGCTTTCACCATTAGTATAAAGTAGTCCGTGGCTTGACTCTAGATGTATCTCTACTCATATCCTTTACATAGTCCAATTGGATAGTCGACCATTATACAGAAACATGAAGACTTTATCTATGTATTTTATTGAATCTCCCACCTACATGACATGTAATAATTAAAGCGGGCGGTTTGAGGGAGATTCCTGATGCTCTTAGTTATGAGACTATGTAAATATGATCTATTTGCGATGTGAATTTTTTCCGTATTCATGTAAATGTAGAAAGAACCACGCTAAACCTCAACCATTTGGACAGGCATGGTCTTAAATGAAAACGGCTTTAAGTGTGCATTATTGGTATTAAAGGCGGTAAAAATCTCACCGGTTTTCAATAGACCTAATCATTAAACTGAGAAACACATTGTTCAGTCTCTGATGAAGAAATGTGGATGTTGTTCTGACGGTGGTGTGATTAATATCACGATTGACAGCAAGAGAAACTAGCTGTAGAAAGCATTAATCACTAGATGGGTACTCATTGACCTGAAGTAAAAAAAAACTTTATCGTTGAACTCCCCCATATGTTTCATGGAAAACAGCACCAAGACGTATCTAATTACTAAGGAACTGAAAAAGTGTTAGCCAATACAAATCGAGGTAG
Organism: Mopalia muscosa; assembly: GCA_031763545.1. NCBI lineage: Eukaryota > Metazoa > Mollusca > Polyplacophora > Chitonida > Mopaliidae > Mopalia > Mopalia muscosa. Next base: position 6,943 of record JARFOD010041014.1, on the reverse strand, counting down.
ACGAGACGGCTTTAGCAGTGAACAGGACAACTCAATTTATCCGTTTAATCAACATGTCACAAAAGCCTCATGCTTGATTTGTCTTCACAAATTGATACACACCGACAAACCATAATTCCCTGCAAAACAATACAGACTCAGAAAGATCTATATCGGCGAGACTGTCCAAAGCAATACAGTATCAAAGGATGTCATGAATAGCCATTGGTTCTCCATCTCATGATATTAACTCGGGAATTATATTGGTAGTGTATTACATCAACCCTTTGCTGTATAAAACATGACCATTCTGTCCGTCAGAAGAAACGCTAGTTAACCACAACATGTTCATATTGACAAATTCCATGAAACCGTATATAAGGTGTTAAGAAAGTATATCTGAAAGTACGCTCACCCATCCCGTCCACTGTTTAATTTCGATTGGAGGAGATGGGCGTTTTATAGTCATTTATATTAATCAATTCCTCTATTCCCACGTAACCAAAAACGATAAAAATCCAAGCTGTGCAGGAAAATACGTTTGACTCAGTTGCTTATTAAATTCCGCTAACCACTATCGGAAAATATCCCCGTATTCAAATTGCGAAGCGGTAAAACGCCGTAGGATATAAAGGCGTGACATATTAGGCGCTATGGAAACTGGTTTATCTAGGCATTAGTGAATATCAATTATATAACACAAAGTTTATCACCCGGGGATAAATAATTAATTTTAATACAATAAACGATATTAGATACGTACCTGCGTCCAGTTACTGATAAGTCAAACCGACAAAACGTTGTTTGTATAGCAAATCAGTTCATGTTATATTTGTAGCTCTGAAGTTATCACTTGCTCACAATTATCGTGTTTTGGCAGACCAATTATCTCCAGCTTAAAAGTGTAGAAAACAATTTTTTAACAAGGTATAAGATGTCCTCTATAAATAAACAGTCAAATTAATCAGAAGAAAGAACTGTTAGAGGAAAAAGTTCAATCAAATATATAAGCAAGTTATCTTCAATCTGCGGAATCCAAATCGGTTCATGTTATATAAAGTCGTGTTTGACCGTTTAACATCTCTTATCTGATCGACACAGAACACATTTTTATGTATTCTCAACTTCATTTTTTTAAAGTGTAACGTTTCATTGTGCTATATTAGCTTGTACCTAAAACCGGATATAAACACTGGTAGGTGTAACGAGCGACTTCTAAATAACACGTGTCACAGAATGTGTTTACTGATCAAGTGTTTCTAACAAACGGTTTTTTTTAAATGATAATTTACTAGACATTTGAAGTATAATTAATCCCAGATAAGGTTGTAAAGAATGTTTAAACTGAATACTCCTTCGCTCGTCCTCATGAACCAATTATGTACACATATTTTGGCTAGTTTTCAAGTTCCATCCAAGCGAAGTTAAAGGACATGGCAATGTATGTGAATGTATTTGAAACGATTTTAATGAGACTTAAAATTGTAACGGGAATAAACTGATAGATCTTTAATAGTTTTATTTATTATCAAAAAGTGAAATGTTTCTGATATTTCCAGAAGAGACAAAAAGTAGACTGCAATGTTATTAGAGAACGTGTTTGGGACAGGGATATAACAGGACGGCTCAATTATGTCCGCTAGTGTTCCTTTTGCTGCATGAAGTGCGTTTTGACTGTTCCTGTGAACTTAGATGAAAACTTAACATTGTGATAATGATGGCTTTTTAGATAATATTATTCCATTGACTAAACATTAACTATATTATTTAAGTTTTGTTTATATTCAATTACAACAGTGTTAGTGCCACAATACATAATAGACAAGGGGAAAGCCCGGAAGAAGCACCGAGGCGTGTGTAGATTTCACGTACGCGAAAACGTTTGTTTAGAGTAACACTATTATAGTCAAACATTGGGGTTTGCATCCTACTAATAGATATTCTGCTGATCTGACGGCGAATAAGACTGTCATTCCACACGTTGGATTTTCCCTGAATGTTAATTCACTCATTTGATTTTGTGTTGTATTGATGAATGTTTTGAAGCTGGTTTTTGTCGCTCGTTATGGGTCACGGTCATTGAGATATGGATAAGCTAATTCATAACGCAACAACCGAATACCGAAGTTACCACATCCGTTTAAACTAAAATAAAAGTCTCCAATAACTCACATGTTTTAATATGCATTTTAACTCAATGTGACATACGTTATTTCACGTTTTAATTGAATGTATCAGTTTTTAAGCTGTAACGTATATATACTATTCAGTTTTGTATTACGTCTGTGATATGTTTATAATATCTAAGATTAGTATAGAGGGATAAGAAACATCGCTTTCCTTCGAATCAGGGATCCGTGAATGTGTTTCTCCGCTAGCAGATTATGCTTAAAATCGCTAACTTTTAAAGCTATTTTTTGCAAGAAAGCACATCATTTGTTTTTGTTTCATAAGAACGACTAGTTAAAATAATTTCCTTTCGAAAGAAACCCATTTGCATTTAGCATGATCGCTGTGTTGGTTCATAGCCTAAACTTTCACAAAACCGGATACCTTCGTAACTCAAAGCAAACTCAAAGCACTTGTTTTCGGTGTGTGTCCTGTTTACTAAATGGACTTGGCCTACATTGTACAATAGAATGGAAAACGACAAAATCTTAAATAACCAATCAACCAAACAAAGCACCCAGGAAGTTTTTAGGAATCTGTGCTTTAAATCAAGAAAGAAAGAAAAAAACAAACAAATTGGAGGTGAAACAAAGATTGTAAAAAGAGTCCGTTCATTCAGGCACCATTTACCGACTATTGTTTAGTGGTGTTCTGAAGCTCAGGAGAAATTGAGTGGTCTCCACGAGTTGTTTTCTTTTTTATTCATACAATCTGCCAACTATAATTCCTTCAAACGTCCGAGAACGTGATTGTGTCTTAAGAGATCGAAAAAGATATTCTCTGCAAAGCGGATGTATGAGAAAAACTTTGATAGTCACCAGTTAAATGGTTCCTTATAGAAAACGGATTCTACCCAGAACAGTTTTACATACAAAAATAGAGTTAAACACATCCTCGAAAATAAATAAAGGTAGTAAAGCAATGACAAATCTATAGGATGGAATTCCTTTCAAGATCTTATCTTACATTAATTCCATGCTGTTAGTTAGGCGCTTAGCATATGTGTACAGGTCAAACGCTATACTGTATCATGTATACTAACCCCAGGCTGTTCCATACAAACGAAGGACAAATATAGTTTCCACGAATCGTGTCTCGTTTTCTTTGTGCAGGGTTTTTGTCGTGTTTTCATGATGCAGCCATTAGTAAAGTGATTAATAACTAGATATACAATGTTCAAAGTAATTTAAATAAATGACAAGCTACAGTACAATATAACCCAACAAGTTAATTTAAGTAAAACTTTGCAAAATAAAACTTTATTGTTTGATCTTGTAAAAAGTCCAAAAGTCCCTGTTGGCTCGCATTGGGAAACGTGTCTGGAGACAGAAGAGTGTTATTTGAGTGGTGGGAGCTGTTGCAACAAATACTGTAATAATATCCTGATAATGTAGTAACACCTGATACTGTAATAAAATGAACAGAAACTGTAGTTATATTTAACTGATATTGTAATAACTGTTCTAACGGAGACTAAAAAATTTTGACCGATAATGTAGTAAAAACGATATATGACCGATACTGTAACATCTTTTAACTGATACTGTAGTTATATTTTTTCCATCAGATACTGTAGTAAATGTTGTCTGATATTGTAAACATATTTTTTAAACAAAAAATTAACTTTCTATAAAGGGTTATGGGACAAACATAATTAAATGTAACTAGGCGGTGATAAATGAATTAAAATATAATATTTACAATAAAATGATGCTTGGTTAACGTCCCTGTGTCAGTGATTTACGTAGAGAGAGATTGACATCCTCGACAGAATTCAGGTCATTCTGTTTTAAGATTGTTTGTTTAATAAGTGTTTACCGTCGCAATTTGATTATGTTATGGGGTGTTTCCAGTGGCATTGGGTAGTTTTTTTTTGTTTTTTTTTTACATTATCAGTTAAAAGTTATTAGAGTATCGGTTGTTATTACAGTTTCTGTTAAATGTATTACATTATCAGTTGTTGCTACATTATCGGGAGTTTATTACAGTATCTGTTGCAACAGGAGCCGTTGCCATTGCATCCTAACACAGGCTCGAAGAACCCTCAACACGTGATCTGCACACGAACCAATAATTAGACACGAGTCAATAAACATATCTTGTTTCGTTTCACTTAAAGTTTTGACCGACTTTTCTGAACTAGTTTAGCTTGGTGTGATTGATGGAATTGCTATACACCTAGCCAAATAACTAAAAACGTAATGGCCCATCCGCCACCAGGTAGTGGTTTACTGGTCACCTTAGAAACGCTGTGTTATATCTTTAAACAGATAAACAGATTCCTTTGTAGGAAGCCTTTGACACCAAACGTCGTGTATGTAAATGCACGAAGGGGTGTTTATCTCACCTCAAATGTGTAAATATCGTTGTTCTAGTCCGCTGTTGTGAGTAGCGCTTCCTATTTTACCGCAAGTGAATATAACGACGTTCACTGAGTGTTGATAACTGATACTTTAATTGTAAACCTAAACTTTGGTTCATAATAGTATGTTTGTTGTGCCGAATTGAAATCCATTGAGCCCGTGGTCCGAGTTCAGTGGGTACAGATGTAATACCCGGAAATCAACCCAGAAAATATCCCCCAGTTGGTCATCTAGTATCTACATTGATGGGTTGATTGGTGTGTTATGCACTATTTAAGGTTATTTTACTTATATGACGGCGATGTATTCCAACAATAATTGACACTAGCTCAACCAAGATATGAAACCTTTTCATAAAAATGGAAAGTCCATTTTCCTGCAGTGCTAAGTGCATCAAAATTGTAAAATGCCTGCTAAATAAATAAGTATTATACTAAACAGTCGACATCCAAAATATTAGAACCACAAAATGTTTTCTGAAAGTTGTATTTTACATTTTTATAAGATTTTACAAGGCGGGATAGACAGAAAAATCCACTGAGATTGTTCTAACGAAAAGCTTTGAAAAATGAGGCAGTGTTTACTAGTTCAAGGACTATTTTACCCGGTCAACTTATTTATTAGGTCTTATCATTATTGTACTTCGAGAAATAAATCAACAAATATGGGGTATATTTTTTCTGTTGACATTTACTCGTTTTGCAACATTTTTAGCAATAATAAAGGAATTTTCCACACATTCATAAATATCTAAACCTGAATATTCAGGCTTTCTTAAAATATATAGATATACATGGTACATATTTATATTCTCCTGCCTAACAGACTAAATTCAAGGAATGTTCTGAAAATCGACATGGACCCGCTGGCCGATTTCGGCGAAGCGGTTGGATGCCGACCTTTGTGCAATGTACCAACAATCACATGTTTGATACTCTCCGTGTTTAAAAGCGAAGTTTCCGAGTAAATATCCTTAAATGCGCTGCTGAAGATCTGCCATACGAACAAATCTCAACCCGTCTGTTATGACATTGCATGGGCTGTTGCAGAGTGAATTGATCAGTGAATCCCCGCAGCTTTATCAAAGGGGATCGATCGTTGGCAATCAGAATGTCAAGCCGAACGAAGGCATGAATCATACTATAAAACAAAAAAGCATATATGAAAAGCCACTTATTCATGTTGTACATAAATCCGAACGTTCACAATGGGGCGTAATCAATGACAACCCACGAGGTGCTGTAATCAACGGACTGCATTCCTTTCAAAATAACATTTAACAGTTTGGCTTGAATAACTATGACAAAAGTTTGTCATTTTGACCATTGAGCAATATGACTTGAATAAAGACAGCACAAAAGTATATTTCGACCCTTGCCATTTAATTAAACGAAACATTCGACTAAAATAAATATTGTAAAAGCTAAAGATTTTACCATTTAATAGGTTTTGCTTGGATACTTGGCCATTTTCATTTAAGGCCAAGGAAATGTTGGTTTACTGATATTTAATAATTCGTTTTATGAAATGTTGATCGACATGCTAGTTGATAACACGTTATAACATAGATGTTGGTTTACCAATAAAACTTACCACCTCAACCTCAACTTGACAACATTGACTTCTGTAATAAGTTATGTATGACTTTTCACGAACAGGTAACACAGCGAACATGGACATCCAGGCGATACACAAGTGTATTGTCTAACTGTTCAAGACCCTTAAAGACGAAGTTGGGAACTTTCAAACGTGACACGTGACAACAAGGTGGACTCTGATCTAACAGCAGTAGTCACTAATTAACAGGCTAAAAGAGCTGTCATTAGGATAGTGCATAATGCACAGTGTTGTAAAGAATTCAATATTATTGTGCTCATAACAGTTGAATGATGTGCTTGTACAGCATCTCGCTTAATAATGCACAAATTTATTCATATTCATCGATTAACAGTTCCTTTATACAGTATTGACTGACATTGATCTCTGTTTCATTACATTTCGACAAAACCTTTTGACCGACCGTAAATAGCATGTCCTGGTTTTATGAATGGTTTGTCAAAGCGAGGCTGACGGTTTAATATCTGTCGCGGGAACAATGATATCTCAACTACAGTGCTGGATACCAGGATCAATGTCTCTCTTGAATCAAAACTGATTCTAAATGTTTGACAGTACTCTCCTATAATGTTTGATTAGATTAACCCTTGACAAAAACAAATCAACCAAAAGGAAAATTGAATTCTAGATTGTAATCAATTGATCCAAAATGACTCTAAAGCTTTCTTTCTGGAATACATGGAGAAAGTGTTATACAATATATGAGATAAAATAACCACAAACAGTAAATATCAAAGGTATTGTAGTTTAGTACGCCAAGATCAACGCAGTAAAACCATGTCTCAGTTTTTCCGTCTGACCATCATATTTCCAAA
>JARFOD010040992.1:0-10250 GCA_031763545.1 Mopalia muscosa | reverse complement strand
TGTGTCCGTCGTCATATAAGTGAAATACCCTTGAGTACGACGTTAAACACCAATCAAACAAACAAACAAACAAACAGTGAAATTACAAATTAACTCCAAATTTAATTACTTAACTTTAAAGCTTTTATATATATAGAGCTAAACATATTTTGAAAGTATCTCAATTCCTTCAAGGACTGCCTTGAGTTTACTGCAGAAAAATTTCAAAAACAAAATGACCGTCATATCGCCCGTTTGACATTGTTGGAATTATAAAGTATTCAGCCTTTTTTTAAAAAACACGTCTTCAAGTTAACAACGCCAACAAGAAATTTATGCAGTCTTTCTAGATCACTCAGCCAACTGGCTGTATACAGCTGCGAATTAAGTTCCTTCCTTTCAACTTCAACAAACAAACTTCGAATAAATTGATAAATGTAAATGTTTTGAGTTTGGACTAACGTTTAAAATATTTTAAAAAACAATAGCAATTATTTCTGAGCCACATTTGTGTTGCTATGTGCAGTCGAATGACAGCAAAGAGGGGAATTGCCATCTTTTTTGTTTCCAAAAACTACAAAAAGACCAATCTTTTATGTTTGTTTATCACGAATGACTGTCCATTTCACAATGTCCCTTGCTTACATACGGTGGAAAACCGGGAGGAAACCTCACCACAAACCACCCTGGCTATTGCTGTTTTTCCACAGTTATCTAAACAGATAGTCATGGAAATGATTAACTGTAATGCATACTTGGGGCTGTCAACTGCCAAGGAATCGGAAGAAGGGCATCATAGTCAGTAATTTAACAAATCATGTAAAATAATGCCTCTAAAATGGCACATGCAAATGCAATTCAAATCGACGCATTCTGTTGATCTAGTTAAATTGTATCGTTACTCAAAGTTATGTTAACACAATTTTTTTATTTTGCAGTTTTCAGTTGAAATGGTCGGGATTTATCGAGTCACAGATCTTAAAGAAACTATTAATTTCACCTTGTCCCGCGGAAAGCAGCATATATTTTTGTTTAAACCAAAACAGTGATATGTACAATTGACCACATGAATCATCCCATGGTAATACGGTATAGAAGAACGTCGGATCAATCTTCCCTTCTGTTCCTATCTTACTTTCACGGACTCCAAAGCATGAGTCAACTGTAGTGCCACAACAGCTTCTGTCGAGCCACGTGACCTTACCCCAGCCTATCAAATTGGAGTTTTTGTTAACAAAGTCAGCGGTGGTCTAAATAAACTTTGGCAAGTAAGCTGCATGAAGATATACACAAACGAAATGAGCCTAACTCTGCCATCTTTTTTTATGAAAGGATAGAACGTTTATCACACCATTAAAATATATCAGACAGACATACTGTGAGACAATATACATTAATCTTATTGATTAATTTCGACAAAAGTAATTATTACCTAACGAAGAGGGTAGGCTCTACAAGACGTTAAAGATGAAAATGCATTTTACTAACTTTAAGTAGTTTAGCGTAGAAGCAGAGCGCAAATGGCTTGACATGTCGTCACTTAAGGGTGGGACTAAAACCAAATTCTTTGACACGCTGTTTAAATACGGCAAGCACATTTTAGAATGTCGTCGCTGGATCTCAGGTAAATCATCTTCGCAGACACGACAAGTGAAATTTCCCGCCACTCTTGTTTGTTGTTGGTAGACGTGATCTGTAAACGAATTTCTGATCAACTGTTTGCTTTTAAAATAAACAATGAATAGTTGACCACACTATTGCAGTCAATGGGAGCTAGGGAAAACCGGTAAAAATCAAATGTGGGGCATTTTAATCCTTGCCTTGGAAAGATAAACTAAAAATGGTTTGTATAGGAATAACTACAAAGAATGAAATTCATAGTTTAATGCCTTGAGATCAGAATAAGTATTTCGTTCTTCGGAGTTATAGCTCTGCTGCTCTTGTACTATTCTAAATTTATCATGCGAAATCAAAGATTCAAAGATAGTTCTTGTGTTTCTTTAAAATGAACACGATTACTTTGTGTTGTATGCCTTGTAGGGTGGTGTATTGTGAAAGAGTCATCAGTGACGTCACATTAATGGTTCCATTCGTGACGTCATGGATATGTCTACGTGATTGGCGCCATACCGAAGTGGAACACTACGACACTCGAAATGGCAAAAAGAATGCGTCATAGGCGGGGGTTTTTAAATATCAAATCCCTAGATCTTCATGACCATGTTTGTCACGTCATTGTGGACACATTGATGTTTTTAATGTCGTTTATAGGCTGTGAGGACAGAAGCCCGCATTCAAAAAATTAATTTGACAAATTGCAAATATTCCGAGACTACCATTAACGTCAGTCAACATAAAAATCAGGTACTAAAACCAGCGGGTATTATTTGGAAAAAGTTTAAAATTTGACGTTAATTTTCGTCCATTCCCTGTTTTATATTTAAGTTGAAGTAAGTGAACTATGTACAGTTGAGATAAATGTAGGATAAACGTGTTAATCTTAAATACAAACAAGCTACAATAATGACGAGGTAGAACTTTTGAGACTAACCATTAGTTGTTGTTGTCACACACGCTTTCCGCCGTAGTGTATATGAGCTTTTTCAGGTGACGAAGACGCTGGTATACACGACGGGCGAAAGCTACGGTACAGTGGTCTACAAATGCTTTGTGTTCATTTTCACATTTTGTGACCTGTATTAATTAAAATTGTCTTTTGACATATTTTTTATAAAACGTACTAAAGTATTAAAACTACCCTTTAAAAGGTTTATGCTGACGTCCTCGATCAGTCCTTAATCCATTACACCATAATGTTATCCCTCATAATCCATTATATAAATGTTTAATTATTTAATTACACTGTGTTTTGAATTGTTAAAAAAAGACATATTTAGTTTTTGTATATTTTATTCATTCGGTGATATTCAATACATTGATACAGTTATTTGAGAAGTGGCGATCTCAAAACGTTCATCAACTGGCAAAGCGGTAAACGTTCGATTCGATAAAAAGCTTATGTCTTTGTTTTTGATTTGGCATCTCGTCTCTTTTTGTGGCCCGAAAGTGCTATCAGTTTGAATGTGTGCAATATTGTCCTAAAACACGGAAATTTGTGATTTTGAAAGCAATTATAGTTATCGATCGGTCGATCGAGAATGTTCGATTTATCTTATATTAGAAATACGTTCATCTTATTTTGACTTCCGTATTTTTTCGATAAATGTAAAAGCGCATAAGTTTAACGCTGCGATGTCTCCCACCGAATACTACCGTAAATGTCTGTTTTTATTTGATTTAAACGTGAACGACGTGGACATTCACAAAAAAAGTGTTGTGCTTCAAATAAGTTTTGGACAGGCATGAAATTATTTTTCATGCGTGAAAAATGTCAATATTACTTTTGAAAAAATGTTTATTGTAATTTATGCTGCATAGCTTGTGAAATGTTATTATTTGTTTCATATATATATGAATGTGTAATATTTTTAAAATACATTTATTGTTCATTGTTATATATTTATTCGAATTTTTTTATTTTTATTCAGACGTTTGTAAAAATTATTTATCTTTCTCAAGAAACCAAAAACTGCTGTAACGTTATATTTTGTTATATAATGTCTCAAAATTGGTATCTAAACCTTTAACCCATATAATAAATCTCTCGTTTTCTTCTGGATTGATATCAAACATTTAAAAGTCTTCAAGCCTGAAGTTCATCGCTCTGTTCTAGCTCGCGTCAGATATGTACCCTACCTTCGTTCAGTAAATAATTAGAAAAGTAGCTATTTTACAGATTCAGTATTTTATAATGGACCACAATTTACTCTATACTACAAACAGTTTTGCTTTAGACATAATCGTTCAACTCAGCAATCGGCTATTTCTGTATATGACATTTCAGTATAGGCTAAAGAAATATACAAAAAACAGCTTTGTTGGATTTATCAAAAGATTTCAACACAATCAGTCTTAAGATTTTTTTGTCACAAAAGCTTATGATAGATTTAGTGGACTTAATAGAAAACACCAGTTTTAGAAACTACCTTGGTTATCGATCACAGTGTGTTTAAAACAACTGAACTATATCTACACTTGCAGCTATATCATAAGGTTTTCCCCAGGGATCTATTCTAGGTCCATTGCTATTTCTAATATATGTTAAAAGATTTGTGCAATTGTTAGGATTTACTGAACATTCTCTTTTTTGTAGATGACACAATTGCAATTATTCTTATTGCAAGACACCTTATGAACATTGATACCGGAGTTGAATAAGTGGTTTTGTGTGAACCGAAATTTATTAATTTAAAAAATCCAAATTTTTATGGTCATAAAACCAAACTTAAAAGGGAAAGGAAGTATCCCCACCCCAACATTCTATGTAGCTGATAGAAAGATTCAAGGAGTCCTTTAGTTCTTCAACAATAAACTACATTGGCTATATCTCATTTATTACATTAGCAGTTAAGTTACTAGAAATGTCTATCGTCCATCACAACCAAAATTTCACTTAAGAAACAGGCCCTTGTTACCCTATACTATTCTTCAATTTACCATTAAATGCCTTATTACAATGGTGATTGAGGCAAAATAACGTCACACATTTACGTTTTCTTTAAGGAAGATTGTCCTTCCAAAGCACCTTGTCAGAATAATTACGTTATTGGGACAATTCTGTGGAACAATTAGGACAGGAGTAATTCCCGGACTTGGGTCTTTTTAAATTAAATTGTATATCAGAATGGAACATACTTAATATTAACTTTAAATCCTTACTTTTCTAAAACAGGTTCTTAACAATTCTTTCTTTTTTGTCGAATTCTTTTACCATCATGAATGCACACGACAGATTATTTTTCTAAAATGTCAGATATTCAATAGTATTACACCAGCTCAATCTAATCAGAACTCTTCGTTCAATCAAACGTATCCTCATCTTTCCCCATTCTATTTGAACTCTTGGGGTGGGATATACTTTCTTTGGAATTAATTTGATCAAATCAGCTCGGTTGTTCAGATCATGTTTAAAGAATTATCCTTTATCTTTATTCTTTATCCGTATTTATCCAATGTTGGATCAACAGGATCAATCCTGATTACAGATCATTGGCCAGCATTATTGTTGGAGGAAACTAGTTTGTAAATTAAGCCAGAAATCCCACGAATTTCCTGGCTGGCATACCAATCCACATGCAGTTCGCGAGAATCAACCCGCGACCCCAAAGGTGAGGCGGATATGTGGACCAGAAGCATACACTCACTAGTGCGTACACTCAGCCACGGGAGGCCGCTATTTACCCACACAGCCGTCATTCTGTGATAGCATTAGAAACAATGCGACCCATTTTCATTTGTCTTATAACATTATATTTTACATTTGAACCCTTTCATGCATACGGGTAACTATAGCAACAAAACTTTACTCCCACCAAAATTCTAAACTGGGTACCCATCACTTCCAAACCCATCAAGGCTATTTTAGTAACCATATGTAGTCCATTTTCAAATTTCGACGATTTTCCATTTATATATCCCAAATCAATCAGAAAAACCATTTGTTGCTAAAATCTGATGTGAAAATCTTTTCCATGCATGAAAGGTTTAAAGTTAAAACAAGCCTCCATGGGTTAATTCTCGTCGCTTTGTCTAATGACTGTTATGTTTTACATTTTAAAGATAAAACAAGCCTTCATGGGTTTATTCCCGTCGGGGTTTTTTATGTTTGTTCCAGTACACTCCTGTTCCACCTTTTTTCTGGTTAATAAAGTTCCATTGGATTCATATTCAAATAGTTCAGTCTTTGAAGGAAATTCAAAGGCGAAAATAAAAAATTTAACCAATATATTGACGTATTTCTGTAGTGTAAAGCTCGAACGTGGATCCAACCAGCAGAATGTCCATTTACGACAAGTGTGAAACGCCCTATTCAGTAGCGTGGACAGACTAGGGTCAAAAGTCTGACTAATATACGAGTTGAACTTAATTTCCCGAAAGCATATTCTCATGTTCGTGAATTTTGTGACCGTAAGTATACGGTCTAAACCCTCAAGCAAACCACAAAGCGAGCGTAAGATCGAATGAGTGAACGAACGATCAGACAAGCCGGTTCAATATATATTCTGGAACGCTTTCTCAAACCATTTTCGTCTTTAGATCGCTTTAATATATCGGGTTTCGTGCTTGACTAAGACCGTAATGGTATTTCAGTTATACGGTTCGTTTCATATTGACCTACATTACACAAATACAAATTTGGAAATCACCTGGATTTGTCCATTACTGTGGTTAAAAGTAGAGCACAGCCTCGTGACTTCCTGGTAAGGTGTGATGGCGCGCGTTAATCCCAAAGTTGCAGCCTGTGTTGATTGTCTGATTGATTGATTAGTGTTTTACCCCACATTCAGCGGTATTTCGACTACGTTGAAACAGTTGAAACGGAACAGAAAAGGACAGGCACAAGTGTCAATATATCAAACTTCATATTGGATCCAAAATTGCAAATATTTAAACAGCCAAATCAAATTGTGTACAGTGTTTCATAAAAAAAATCAAATTTGACGATTTTCTCCGATCAAACAAAAAAAGAATAAACAAAATCGAAATAAAATACCATACAAAAGTGTTGAAACTTTTAAATGTGTCATTATATTAAATGTTTCATTTTGGATATTCAAATTGTAAATATTGTGTTTAAAGTCATCTTCCATCATTTATAAAAAACGATGTCGTTTTTTGCGGTGGAGCTGGGCGAGATGTAGAGGGAGTGGGCCTGGAGTCTTACTACCATCTCTTCTAAGGCATCGAAGCGGTTTGCCATGCAGATCAAATCTCTTTGACGCAAGGGATTTACTTACTGGCATATCTGGACAACCTCGGCCATTTCCGTACCGTAAAAAACTGTGCCGGTACGGACAGTTTCGAAGGATGTTGACACATGACTTACTTGCATGTCAATCGTATTATCGCGACAGTTTCTATAATGCACGAGACTAAGACAACTCTCGTACGCTATGCCAGGCCATCGCCCATTAATTTCCCCAAATATTTGGGGTGTCCCATCAGCCACAGACCAGCAAATCTGGACGTAGGAAGTAGAATTGATTATATTTTAGAAGGACTCGCACGTCTAAATATCCTCGGCCATTTCCGTCCTGTAAATAACTGTACCGGTATGGAAAGTGTCGAAGGATGTTCCGACAATGACTTACTCGTTGATCAGCCTTCTTTGAAAAGCCAGATAGTACTTAATGGTTACAAAGTGGCGAACAATAAGCCAGATAACACTCTCGAGTGCGCATGTCACATCCGGGTCTGAAAGAAGAAAAACCCAAGCACATGGCTATGCTTTTGCAACGACACCTTGCTGAAGTGGGGCATTGTTTTTATATTTCTGGGCATATTTCCACAGAGAATAATGCGTATATGTGGCTCCTTTTAACTGTGGTAACGGTACATACACTTCCAAAGGGTTGTGATGAACCATTCAAGTTTACATAAAAAATAAAGACCCAGATCTCTGATCGTCTGACATATACCGAAATAAACAGACATAAAAGAGGAATAAAATAAATTTTTATCGGGATTTCCCCTTTTCCCAGGGAGCTGACTTTTAAAGCTGTACCGGTATTATTTGGTCAACTTGTGTGACTTGGCAGAGCTTGTAACAGACTTATACCATCGCTTAAAGGGGTTGCACTTCTATGGGTGACTGACGCAATGGATAGGCCTACACATATGTGCCAGGAATAAATCAAGAGCCAATTTCAGTAATACCAAGTTTTTCATACCTTGATTAACTTTTTACAGGTTGAAAGGTGGACATTATAACATATACATGAAAAGTCTTGACTAATAGTTATGGAGGTTGTTGACATATCTGTTTCATTATTATTATTTTGTAAGTAATTTTTTTAAGTCAATTTAAAAGAGGAATAGAAATATAAGAGGCTAATCTATATATATCAGGACATAATAAAGAGACCCAGTCTCCAAGCAACAGGACAAAAATATTAATTTGATAATTTGCTGAACATATATTTCTTCTGTTTGGTTACATTTTCTTCTTTTGTGAAATAGGGTCTGAGGCTGTGGCTTAGTGGTAGCTTGTGTGCTTCCTAATCCTACTCCAATTTACCGTTCACGGATAAGGTATTTGAGTGAGTCACACGATGTGACTCCGGCAACCGAAGGGGTGATTTTTACTAAGTTTCCTCCCAGTTTTCCACCGTAATAAGGCAAAAACAGTGTGAAGGGGACAATCCGTTGTCATATAAGCGAAATACCCTTGAGTTCGACGTTGAAGCCCGGTGAAACAAACAAAACAACAATCTTATGGGAAATAATCATTACTGCTCAAAGAAAATGTTTCCAAGATTGTAAAAAAAAGTGTGAAATCTAACAAGTTAGCAAATTATTTTGAAAATACATGATGTATACATGCAAGTCATTCTCAACACAATATTTTTTTCTGGAATAGTTTTTAACATTACACCAAGATATCAATTTCATTTAAAGTGTTGCAGTATAGTGAATATATAGAAACTAATTTTATGTAATAAATAATAGTGAATAAGAATTGCTAAAAACTATTTTGAGGTATATTATAAAGAAACCATACGGAGAGTAGAAGTGATAAATATGTATTGCACTTTTAGCAATATCCATACCAAGAGAATTGAAAAATAAATATGTACAAATAAATCAAAAACTATTTCAATTTTGTAATTATAATATTCTTCATTTAGAACCTATAGAGGATGACTTATATATTTGTAACAATCTAACGTTAAAGTAAACCCAAAACTGGGGATGGCGAAGGGGCGGCGTGTCATATTTATATTCTATTGGTTCAAGAATAATATGTAAGGGACATGTGATCAATTACCTAACTCCAAATGTTAACAGTTCAGGACAAATTCACCTCAAAGCAGTAACACTATCATTCAGATCTTTCCAATATTACTTAGACCTCTTTTACACGTAAACATCGCGTAGACGAGAGACTTTACATCGCTCAAAGTCAACTACACCTGACCTTTCCTGTATGTTTCTGTATGCTGCGAAAGCACGTGGTGGGTTTGTTTATCTTCCCTCAATCCCAGAATGCAGCATTTCCATCGAGGTGTCATCTGGTTTATTAGGCTTATACTTTTGTCGTTCAACAAATCACAGCTTTATTAAATTATAAGGTCAACTGGTACACTGTAAACTACAACTCATTTGTAAGAACCAGACAATATAGCAAAATCAATAATCAGATAACATTTTACGCCCAGTGCAATTAATGCCGCCATGTTTCTAGAGCTTCCGCACTGTTAATCAGACCGTCGTAATGCACGATTTTCTTTTTGTTTACTCCGTGTTCCAGTGCAATAACACTATATTTCATGCTTCGTGACGTAAACATGTAAAATCACAGATACCAAATACCAGAATGCTAATTACAAAAATATTAATATCGACTGACTGTCCACGTTGCTTTCCCGGGTGGAGGAGTATAACACATACCTTTCCATCAACAACCATGCAATCTACGCGTCCAAATATTACTCTCTGTACTGCTTGGATACCATGGAGTCGTGTCAGGCCTCTATTTATTAACACTTAGCTATGTGTTTGGACGGAAGTGGGGGTGGGCGGGATGGTTAGGGCTGGGAGTAATTATTTAATATGAAATATAATTTAATTCAACAACCAGGTGGTCATTATTTAAGGTCAGAAAAATAAAGAACTTTTTGTTGGAACTAAGTATATTTTACTACAAATTGTACTGCAAAGGACAAAACTACTCGTATTCAATTCAGATTTATTTGCTCTGGTCACATCTTGTGACACAGAGAAATTAGAAATACAAGCATGTTGTTACATGGCAGTTTCTCACATAGTACGTTACATTGCATATATCAAGATCATGGGAATAATAATATAATATAACGTTTCATTTTAAAAAGACTTTCCTACTAGCATTATTGCATTGATGTGAAAATAGTGATATTATCCCTGTAACATTTTTGAATACAATCATAACAATCATGGTATGTTATGGGACGAACAGACTGACAAAACCTGCAAAACTAGACCATGAAATGAAGTTATTAACAAAATATGAAAGTTATGGAAGCAGCGGTTCCTGAGATATAGTGATAACAAGAAATAACAATATGCATAGAACTGCAGAAAACAGACAAATGAATAACAAAAGAATGAATAAATGGATCAAAACCAAAATGAGACCAGCATAGCTACACCTTATGAGGATGCTAAATCCA
>JARFOD010040981.1:0-10251 GCA_031763545.1 Mopalia muscosa | reverse complement strand
CCCCCCCCCCCCCCCCCCCCATAATAGTGACCCTATGGTGTTGCTTCCACTAGACAAAGATTCGTCGCCTTTAATTGAATACAAATTAAAGAAGGTCGTTCTGTGGTAAACGTTTGTGGGCTATGACGCTGGTCCTGCTAGCAAGTGATCCGAGTTCGAATCCAGCAGGAAGCAAGCACAATTATCTAAGTGTACAAGAACAAAAAATTCTCAACAAAGAGTTCTTTCTAAAAGAGAAAAAACGAGAAAGGCAAATGAAGGAAGTCTGTTAAGGTCATATCTCTCTTGATTGAAAGACAAGTAAGCGAGGTTTTCGTTGGCTTTATTTGTGTGATTCAATGTGGCTCTTTAATGTAGTGTTGTACCCCTGGGTTGATTATGAATAAAAGAATGTTTCGAAGTCATTGTTACGCAGAATATAGGTTACAACCTGCAAAATTCCCTTTTTTTTCGAAATTTTGCTGCGAACTGTTTCAGTGGACGTTATTGTCTGTCTAACATTAGGAAAACGTATAAAAAATCAAAATAAATATCCTTCCATTGACTTTCATTAAATTTGAAGCCCTTATGAGGCTCCGTTTACGAGAAATAAGCGACTGTCTATGTGGAAACGTCCAAAATATGACTTGTCTTAGACATTATATAATGATTACCTATTCTAGTCGTTCAAAACTTATATATATATTTAATATAGCACAGGGTGGTCAAACAATATAATTGTTTGACCACCCCCGTAATATAATACTGATATTTCAGTATACACACATCTTACTTCGGTCACAATATATATTGTTCGACAAACTAACGGAGAAAAGCTTCGATGATGTAACACAGCTAGTGTACAGTTGAAATTAATGAACAATAACACTGAAACAATTTCGAAGAGTAATGTGACAAAAAACAAGAGTGCAACAAGCAAGATTTTAATTTAGTGTAGAAGACTGCTAAAAGCGGAACTGATAATTACTGACATAGATTATAAATTTAAGTGTACAAAACGTAGAGAAAAAGCTCATAAGACGTTTCGATACTAGAATCATGTGTCCAAGACTTAGCAAATTAGCTCTCCTAAAATCTTCTAAGATGAACTCTGTAGAGGAAACTGACAACTCCAAGAAAAGATGCACATGTAAGTTGAGATACACACTCTAAACATAAAGAGGATAAACATTTAGGTAAGGCTAAGAATAGTAAATACAGGCCTGCGCTGTAATTTGAGAAACATCAACAACAGCTTGTACATATTAGAGGGTTTTTTTTTAAAACCGCATGTCCGTTGAAAACATGCCAAACGTATGTCTTACTCAAAGAGATATTTAAATATTATACAATATATCAACATTGCGTTTGGATCACCAAGCATGGGTATACGCAGTGTTGTTATACATGCCTTCTAATGCATTCATAAGTAAATGTACAAAGTGGTGACCGACAGTGTTTTCGAACAATGACGTCAATCTCGCCTGTTAAAGTATCTAATTAACAGCTATGCTTACTCGAATGCAAGTGCAATACAGATGTTTGCCTTGTGATGGTCGGTTTTAAAAAGATCCATATTAAAATCAACGAGGAGGATACATTTTTTATTTAAGGGTAATTGCCTGAGTAGCGATTCGAATTTCTCATTAAATGCTTCGACAGATTTACCTGGTGGTCGATAAATAGTTCAAACAAAGTAAGTAGTTGTATTTATAGTAGCCTAATATCCACAAAAAACAGATTCGTACACACCAGTTTCACATGTCAGATCGTTTCGAAGTTTACGTGAATTAACCGCGTTGTTTACATATAGGACAACGCCACCTCCTTTATTATTTACTCGAGGATGCTGTGTAGCCGCTTGTTTTATGAAGATACTATGTATTGTCACACAGCCAACTTTCCGAGAAACCTAGGACAGGAAACTCATGATTTAAATTACTCAGAAAGCCAGAAATTTCATTGGAATTTTGTCGAAAGCTTAAAGCGTTAAATGAAGTACTGATAGCTTAGATGAAATGTCAGATGCGTGAGTTTTGGTGTGAAAATCTAACTCAGAGAAGTAATTAGACCGATGACTATTTAGAAGACTCCAGTAATTAATTTGTTGATCATTATCTTCAGTACATGTTGTACTGTAATTAGTATCGTTCAATTCGGTGGGGTTGAAACACATATTATCAATAAAATCAAATTTGAAATCGGAAGTAGAATTCAGAGTGACAGAAGAAATTTCTAGATCAGAGGAGATAAGAAAGGGCAGGAAAGAGAAGGGATTGGAGAATGGAGCAAGCTCATTAGGATTAACAGCATCCATTTGGTCTAGATTGAATAGAGTAGTAGTGAACAGTGTTTATTTTTGGCAATCTCAACATATGATTCAAACAAATATTAGAGTTAACACATATGTACATATAAAACTGGAAATCAAAACAAACGTGGTTTATACTCAAGCAGAAATAAATGTTCTCGATTTCTTTCACAAACCGGTATAGGATGCTGTGCAGTGAGTTACTGGTTACGGCAGGTTGTATATTTGATTTGAGGAGTCCGTTAATCAGGTCCAAAAAACATTTGGATAAAGTAGGATTGTTATATAATAAAGAAAAATAGTAACCAGAGCGATCAAAACTTTAACAAAATATTTAGGTCCTTTACAAAATGAGATAACTGGTCAGTTTCTCCATACACGCCAGCAGGTTATTTTTAGACGGAGCGTTATATAACAGCACTCACGCACAGCCAATGATAGTAGTTACCGCCATGATATGGAGGCTGCATGCCCCATCCAAATTAAACAACTAACTATAAAAGCAAATGATAGAATAATAGTAGAACCGATTGACACGGTTGTCACAGTGTGATAGTGAGTGAACAACTGTGAGTTCTAAAAGCAGCGAGAGCATAACACAAAACATAAAGCAAACTTGTGTCAAGAAGACAGTAAAAACAAGTTATAGCCTGTACCCGGTGGAGAAAAAAAAAAGAATGTTGGCCATTGTATACATTAACTGGAAAGTATCAATCGCTAGGACAAACACCATATAGTGATAAGATCAATTTGATCAGTTATTCAAATGGGTGTTCCTTGTCAACATAAAGTTTTCAGCGAATAAATCTAACTTTCTTTCCATCTTTGTAAAGCTTGGATATCAGATCACGCACACTGTTTTTTTTTTTGTTTTTTTTTTTTTCGATCCTCAGATATTAGATCCTCCATAACGAAGATTCCATCGGATGTTAGTACTTCCTTAGCTCCTCGCGCCGCTGTGTACGGTATAAGAATTTTGCAAGTATGTGTCTCGTCTGACCTTGCCGTAATTTCCCTACACGATTAGCATTTTCTATGACAATATTTATTAAATTCAGTTTTTCTTCCACAAGTCGTTTTAGACATTGTATGTGATTTTCATGAGTCTCCTCTGCCAAACCTCCGAAACCTCAGATTAAAGCCACGGCTGTATCGCTCTTGATCAATTTTTTCATTGAGTTCTACATTCGCATGGGCTGTGATGTAATCTTAGCATTTAATGAGCGTATCTCAGTAAATTTTTGAACTTCAGACATTTCAGCAACATGAATATCTGATAATTCAATGCTAGATTTTAATGCTGACTGTGGTTTCTGATTATTGAGAGGGTGTTACACTCGAGAAAAGTCTGCTGAGTAGGATGGACATAGTTTAGTGTGAACTGTATTTCCCTCACCGCTGAACACATGAAATCACGAAATGCCTGGTCCGGGTCAATGCCGGCCTCTGCCCCTTCGCCATGGTCTGTTGACTCTGGAGTCTTGTCATTTTCCGGCGATTTCTGTTGATTTCTAGTCACCGGTTTTTCTCGATGTTGCTTAGGTGGCATAAGTACGTCTTCGCTAAACCATGTCAATACTATAGTATTAAGAAGAGTTTTAAATAGCTATAAAGGATATACAATAGAATCTTGGACGACTTAAATGGCTTTATACACATTCAATTTTCTCCAAAGCCACTGTGTATATACCTGGCAGCATCTTCCAATCGCAATGGTCAACCTGCATAAAAACACTTCCACATGTTAACTCTTGCTTCCATTCGAGAGGAAAATGTGGTAAAAAAATAAATTGAAAGACTGTAAAAACAGGCAACCAATCAGAACGTCGTTAACAAATCACATCTATCGACAAGAAACCAGCGTAGTACCACACTGTAAGTTAACTAGTCTGTGGTGATGTCAGGACTCGTGCATGTATATCTACATTTATAGCCTACTTGTCATCCTGTCTTTTGCCCGTCTCTTACTTTTTTAATGAAAATTCCAATCTGATTGGGTTGGATAAAAATATTGCACTCAAAAGAAGCTGATGTAGACTTTAGTTAACTCAAGGCTTTCCGCGAAGTCTAGGTACGAAAGGAGTGAGACTTAATGCCGATTGTCTTTTACGTCTTGCCTCGGGATGATGACATGGCCGAGGAAGAAATCGCCAGCACAGCACTCCGTTCGACCTACATCTGTTGGATTTGCCGCTCTACTTATAAATAGCGTCGATATAAATTACAGCCGATTTGTGATCGGCAATAATTGAGTTTGGGACTGTTTGTGGCTTCTTGTTGATCGAACCTCCTCCGGGTAGAACCTGCACAGTAAACAATGAGGATTTCTCTCGAGTTATGGTCATATTGTCGGCAGTGGTAAATAATGCCACGTTTTCACACGAGAACAGCTCCATTGGAACTCTTTTGTCTAGCCGTACATTGTATTTAAAGCAGTTGCCTCTTGAGTTAGTGTATGGTAAAAGATTCTGAACATTTTGACATATATGCTGAATCAGTTTTGTGTTGCTAAACTGAGAATAGATTGCCATGAAGTGCAAAAATTAGTCTTCTGATATAAAGGTATACAGCGTCATCTACAATTGCGGATTAGTTATATAGAACAGGAATAAGAAAACAGAAGAACAATCAATGTTATTCATTCAAGTGTATATCGGAATTATTTGCTTTACAGAGGTAGACATAAAAAGAACGAGAGCTGTATTATGAAGCTTGGGTCGCGTAATGTAAAAGTTTGACAGGGTATGTAAAAACAGCCGGGTATAGTGAACAGGAAGAATAACATATAACTGACATTGATTGAAGGAAAATGATATAACAGGAGCATAAACGTTGTTAGTGCTAAAGCGTATGGGCAGCATGCGCGTGGAGGGTTTTACAATAGTCAAGAATAATTTGTTTCCGCTGCCTTTCTGAAAACTGATATCTTTGTAACAGTATTGGATCACAACGTCTGACAGAAAAAAACCATACAGTTCTTACTGTGATTAATAGTGTACCTGAGATGGTCTCCTTAGTATAATGCACAGGGGCTCGGTACCATAGAGACCGTCCTTGTACATTAAATGGCGGACACTCTGGGTTCGACCAAAGTAACGTGGTGATATTTCACCGTTTCAAATACACTAATCACATAAAATAAATGAATGCCACCTGTAGATGGCCTGGTTCACATTCATTTATTTGATTTGAATAGTGGACTTGAATCGGTAAAATTTCACCACCGTATAGAAGCTGGGTCGACCTATATAGATGATCTACATTCATATGGTACTGCGCGCCTGTGGTATAACGCAGCTGTTCTAAATTTTGTCTAAACCGACTAAAGACTACACATATTTTTTCCCTGGCATCAATCCTACCTGAAGCGACAGAAAGGTGTTGTAGAACAGTGTTGATGAATTATAAAAATGTATGTGCACAATAGAAATTGTTAGTCCCGTACCTCTTCTAGAATGCCTCGATGCACATTTACACGAAGACACACACCACTACCGGCACAAACACACGCCAGCTTGTTCAGGATTTCTATGTTTCTTTGTTTGTTTGTTTGATTGCTTGGCGTTTAACGCTGTGTTCAAAGGTATTTCACTTATATGACGACGGATTGTCCACTTCAAACTGCACCTAACCTTATTACGGGAGGAAACCTCGTAAGAACCACCCTGCGAGTGCCGGAGCCACAACATGTTACTCGCTCATAAAACTACAATCAGCTCAGTACATCTTTTTAAAGCAGTCTGGAGGGCGATCAAAGTGGTATGTTACAGTGACAGCATAGGTCGCGGGTTATTTACAAGAATTTCCATACAAAACCACCTTAACTTGACGTACGACGTTAAACAGCAATGACACAAACAAAACCTATTGGGTTGTATTATTAGACGAAAAATTATGGGTATAGAAATCACACGTGAATATCATGATCAGATCTCAGTATGTGGAATAACTAGACTGTTATATTTCGGGTCACTCAGACAATTTTCGATTCCCTTAGGTATGCTATAGAGGGTGCTTTAAAGACGGCTGTAGAAGGCGCCTGTCAGCCGATTTGATCGTTTCGTAGATAATAATGTATATTCACCTATCTATCGTTTTGGATCAGCTTTGCTCAACACGGCTGAAATATGGCGACCACCGATTTATATACGCAGCCTAGATTGATAGATCCGCATTCTACTCCATCAACTTTGTGGGAAAACGCAGACACACGAGAGAACCACTCTTTCTTGGCAATGTGCTGACGAGGATTAATAGACATAGGTGTTATGAATTTCCTCGCGATTGATCACTGCTCTTCTTTAATCACAATAAGTTGTTTATTACAAGTACTTAATAATAGCCTGTTTAGTGCTGAAAAACTCTCTGATAAAATGTGAAGATTGTATATGCTCATATTACGTCACCGTCATTGATTGCGATTTGCGAGACAGGTGAAGATTTTATTCAGTTGTAATATGAGATCAAGGTGTGTTAATGTAAATCACCGCCTTTATAACAAAAATACTGTGTGAGGAACTGATGGCACCAGTATTAGTCCCCTCGATTCCTTCGTTTAGATCCAGACCTGTTCAACTGGAATAACTCGAGTAGGCAAAGATTGAACAAATCAAAGTAACGGAGAGCCATCAATGCAGTATACAGATAGTTATATATATAGAAAATAGTGATATCCTTTCTTCTTACCTCATTCACTTCCAGCTATATGGTATATTCACAACTGATGAAGAGTCCCTGGAGTTAGTTGTAAAAGATACATGCTATTATGTTCTTACATCTGCTGTATTGATCAATTCGAGATGCCTCATATTCTAGGTTCACCCATGAGTAACCCCCCCCAAAATGCAATTGTCATATGTAAAATTGTGCAATATTCAGATTAAATCGAACATAAACGATTAATAGCATAATTTGTATGCATTATTCCCTGTATGTAATATAATTGCCAAATAGCATTTTCATTAGCGATACAAAACTACATTTATTAATGCAGATGGACGGAAATGTGTACTATTATAAATGTACAGATCTGAACATGGAATGAAGGGACGCAAATTCTTCTACAATCATGTTACATTCGTACTAACAAGAAATAAAGTAGAATAGGCGACAGGGGCTGATTGCAAAAAGATATACTATAGACATGCCCTTATCATTATATTCTGGTTTTCACAGATTGATTTCGAGCTTACGTGATATAAGGGCGGTTTGATGAGATTCTCAGAATTAAACTGGAAATTTTTGTCAACATCACGAAGTACATTTAAAAGGTTCATTTACCAGCCTTTTGCTATCTACGACTGTTGCCAAATCAGATTGCTCACAGTTATTGGCATTTGTACTGTCGAATGTTTTCCTTGGCTGCACCACACGACTTGTCGACACCCGCAACCTACCGGGCAATTTGTCCCTTTCTTACCTTTTGCTTACCTATATATGTTTCCAGTGCATTGATTATGTAACGGTATAGTAACCATAATATATTGATTTAGACTATTTCCTCCTATATCTGTGCTATACAACATGTACAATAAAATAAACATACACAAGCTTTCATACTTACAGAATTTCTCACGGGATTTAATAGCAGTTGTTTGATGTTCATTTGGGAATAAACAAAGGTAAAGTCAACACATGCATATACATTTAGCCCAGAAGTGTCAGTTGGAAACGATCCCGACTAATTGAATGGATTTATTTAAAACTTATTTTGTTCAAAGGCTCTAAGAACCCAGATTGAGTCTTAGGCCGATTAACCAACGACAAATAAAGACCTATTACTTTATGAGGAGGGAAGTTACCTGGTTTATATGTGTACCTATTTCTCAAGAATTTGAGGTATATATGTTTTTGTTCTATTAGCCTTCGTGTTTAAGACTTTGAGCCATCTACGATGACAAAGGTCTCCGGAAATTATTTAGCTAAAGCTCGTCCTATTTCCAGCCCCAGTCTTCCTGTTGTCGTCAGTCTATGGACAAATATTTGTATATCTTTATAAATGTTGTCACGATGTTATGCTGACATAGTGTAGAAAGAGGGGGGACATTTTGGAAATAAGTGTATAAGGGGGAATAACGTGTCAGGTCGTACGATATTTGCCTAATTCGAGGAAATCCTAAATGCGATCTGTCGACTCACTGTTTACTTTACTAGTGTTAAATGTTTCAAGCGGTCCCAGTTAATTCGTTGATTTTTTCTTTGGTTGGTTTATTTTGGTTTTTTGACGTACCATATGTTTACGTAACAAATGACATAAGACTGAATTATGTCACCGAAATCCTTCAGAAACCAATGAAGGACAAAGTACATTATCCTTAGTTGATTCAATTCTGAGTTTACCTTTGATAACTTTGCGAAGAAGTTTTGTCATCCAATTTGTCTGTCCTCAGTGGAATTTTATATTGTGACTTTTGTTTACTGTTGGCCAAGGAGAATAAACCCTTTAATCGTATAGACTTCGATATGCCTTTGTCACAGACGTTGAATTGATTGTCAATGTTTCACCACTGAAAGTTTGTTATCTGGAGAATTGCACGTAGAAAAAAAGGACAAAAAAGCCAAAGAAAAACATAAATAATTCAAAACTAAAAGACCTTTGCGCCACACGGGCCTTACCTCATATGATCATTCCTCGGAGAGACCTAAGATTTGACAGTGACGATGTCTGCAAATTTCGCTCAGATTTACCCAGTGGAATTTTAACTTGGTCAAAATGGTTTTGATAAAGGCCATGTATTTCTTTGAATGATGGCTTTTTCTATACAGTATGATATCCATACATCTGTAATCCTCACATTTAATGTGCCGTGAGATATTCCTGAATTTAAACCTCACATATTTTCCTGTTTGCGTTCCTGGGTGAAACAGTTTTTAAAACAAAAAGAAATAAAAATCATGCATGCCGAACTGAAATACACAAAAATCAATATGGCAAACATACTAGATGACTCAACGTCTAGGTTTCAGGACTCTTAATGACACAAGATCACTAGAAGTGCCCAATGACACAACCCGGACACACAGCACAATATTGATACCCAGTTGAGGTCGGTTTTGCTGGACCCTTTGTCGATTTTCAGGACACCTGTTGTATTCAATCTCTTATGCAGAAGAGTATAAACTTGAATCATATATATATATATATATATATATATTTGGAAAGCATGAATACACAAGATCACATATATATGAATGTGGTTAAAATCCAATTATTATTTCTAACAAGCTGAGTAGCTAGCAGGTCCTCCACTAGTGGCTTTTTTAAAAAATATATGCTCATAATCCCAGTCAAATCACCTTTGGCTACTTTTGTTTGAGAGCTATTTTTTTCTTCAAAGAACCAAAGAGTAAAAGTTATGGTATTTATCACCATTTTGTTGTGATATGCAATGTCTGCTATACTTGCTGTGAAATCTAGTGAAATACAACCTGACCTATGGTATTAACAGAAAAAGCGAAGTTTGAAGTTAATATTGGAATTTGAGTGATGGCCATTTTTGTTTGAAGAGTTAAATGAAATGCAATCCCATCGGTTTCTTAAGTTATCATGTAGGAGTGAATATTGAAAAATTAGGCAATTTAATTTATTCTCTACTTATCGTGTTCACAACATGTAAAAACATGAACATGCTAAAATTATGTAATAATGGCCATTTCCGTTAACGCAATTTGGTGAAATGCAATACCATCCGTTGTCTTAACAAGAAGAAGCTACAAACCAAGTTTGAAAATTATTCGTGAATTTATTCTCTACTTACCGTGTTCACAACATATACAGGCATTAATATGCTAAATTTTGTAATAACGGCAATTTCGTTTAACAGAATTTGGTGAAATGCAATATCATCATTTGTCTTAACAAGAGAAAGCTACATTCCAAGTTTGAAGTTAATCGGTGAATTTGTTTTAAAGTTAGGTGTTCACAAACATTGGTGACTGAAGGACGGACAAACGCGTTCACA